>CM035444.1:49819697-49824697 GCA_020310875.1 Ceratopteris richardii
TACACTTAATTCACTCAGCCTGATTACAATTGGAAGCTAAAACTTTGCACAGAGGTCAAGCAGCTTCCAACTTAGACTTGTACAAAAGCATTTCACAATTGATCTACTGTAGAAGGAGAACACGCAGAAATATCGGGCGCAAAAATTTTCATTTACTCAGAAGAAATACAGTTGAGTGATGAGAGCTAACTCAACTAACTTTTCCTCTATCTCATGACTTCTAACTATTGTCACATATGCTCTCATACTTGCCCCGACTTTTCTCAAAGTATTTATAGATAAATTTGTACATGATTCTTACTAAACAAAAGATCTAAGTCAGCTATGACTATACTAATGTACATATGTGTACACTTCTCTTGTCCTCTGAATGTAATCTTCTTCCACACTTTAGGAATTGATTCTTCCTTCATCATTTGATCTTCCAAGCCTTCAATTGGTGATTGGTCTGCACCAACAGCTCCTCCTCAATCATCAATTGAGGTTTTCTCTGTCTTCTTTATACTTGCCATGTCTTTGAACCTTTGTAACTTAGGTCCATCCAAGCTCTTTGTCATCATATCTGCCACTTGTTCTTTTGTTGGAGTGTACATCACTTCAATCTCTTTATCTAGTACCTTTTCCCTCAAGAAATGATACTGAATCTCTATATGCTTAGTCCTGGCATGAAAAACAGGGTTAGCTGCCAAATACAAAGAACTCATATTGTCTCCAAAAATTATTGGAGTACTATGATCAATCTCAAAACTTTTCATCAAGGTCTTCAACCATATCACTTCCTTTGCAGCTTCTACCATTCCCTTATACTCAGCTTCTGTGGATGATAAAGCAACTGTATGTTGCTTCTTTGAACACCAAGAAACTAACTTATCTCCAACATAACAGAGATATCCATGAGTAGACCTTCTATCATCTGAGTCACCTGCCCAATCTGCATCACTAAACACTTTGATTCTTGTGTCAGAAGTGAAACCATAATACAAACCTTCACTTAGGGTTCCTTTGATATATCTGAGTACCCTTTGGGCTGCAATCCAATGAGTCTTCTTTGGACAATGCATAAATTGTGACAACACACCTACTGCATATGATAGATCTGGCCTTGTCAAGGTAGCATAGATTAAACTACCTACCAAACTCTGATATTTCTTCATATCATTGAACTCTTCACCTCCATACCTGCTTAATTTATGATTTACTTCCAATGGTGTAGTTGAGGTCCTGCAATCTTCCATGTTAAACTTGACTAGAAGATTCTTCAAGTATCTCTTTTGTGAGACATATACTCCATGTTGAGTATACACAATCTACATTCCTAGAAAATAAGATAAGTTTCCCAAATCACTTATCTTAAACTCCTTCTCTATTTGTCTTTTGAGTTCATTGATTCCTTGAGCATCTGTTCCTGTAACAATAATATCATCAACATAAATGCACATGTAAATGTATCCATTTTCACTTGCCTTCACTAGCAAGCTACTATCTGCCTTTGATGCTTGAAATCCACATTCATTCAAGAACTTGACCAATCTGTAATTCCAAGCTCTTGGGGCTTGCTTCAACCCATATAAAGCTCTCTTGAGCTTACACACATAATCTGATCCAATTGATTCCATGAAGCCTTCTGGTTGCTCCATATATACTTCATCTGCAATGTATCCATTTAGAAATGCATTTTTCACATCCAATTGTGATAATTTCCATCCCTTGCAAGCAGCAATAGCAATCAATGTCCTAATTGTAGACATCTTAGCAACAGGACTAAAGGTTTCATCATAATCTACCCCATAAGTTTGGGCATAACCTTTGACCACAAGTCTAGCCTTATATCTAGACACTTTACCATCTGCAAACCTCTTTGTTTTATATACCCACTTACATCCAATGACCTTCAGATTCTTTGGTCTTGGTACTAGTTCCCAAGTTTCATTTTCAAGTAGAGCATCATATTCTTCCTGCATTGCCTTCTCCCAATTCTGTTTACCTTTGGCTTCTTCATAAGTGGTTGGATCTTCTTCTGTTTTCACAATGTAAGCATAATCTTTTGTTGTTAGGAAAGATGTATCATAACTATACCTTATAGGTTCTTTCCTTTCCCTTGTAGATCTTCTGATTTCTGCACTTCTTGAAGTTTCAGCCTCATTTGATTCTGGATCAAATCTTGGCCCTTCTTCTACATGATCCTGCACTCTACTTCTAGAGTCAACTTCATCAACAATTTCTTCACAAACTTTTACCTTTGCCTTTCCTTTTCTTTGTATCTCTTCAACACCTGCAAACTCATTTGGTGATCCTGTATACCACATGTTTTGCTCATCAAATGTCACATCTTTAGTAACAAGAAATTGCTTTGTGGATGGACTCCACAACCTGTAACCCATCTGTCTATCATCATATCCAATAAACACATACTTCTCTGCTTTTGGTTCTAGCTTATGTCTTAATTGTGAAGGAACATAAGCATATGCAATACATCCAAATACTTTACAATGATCAAGACTAGGCTTCTTACCCCACCATGCTTCATAAGGGGTTCCTCCATCCAAAGCTTTGCAAGGCAACCTATTCACAAGATATGTTGCAGTGTTAATGGCTTCTGCCCATAAGTAATTTGGACAATTCTTTTCCTTCATCATGGCTCTTTCAAACTCTACAAGAGTCCTATTCCTTCTTTCTGCTACTCCATTCTGTTGAGGGGAGTACCTGCAAGTTACTTCTCTTTTGATACCTGCATTCCACAAATAATCATCAAACTCTTTAGAGAAATACTCTCCCCCTCCATCTGATCTTAACCTCTTGAGCTTTTGTCCTGTGATCCTTTCTGCATAGGCATGAAAATGTTTGAATGTCTTGAAAACTTCTGATTTGTCCTTGATTACATACAAAGTAATCCACCTGGTTGCATCATCAACAAACAACACATAATATCTGGATCCATTTATGCTATAGTCCCTTGAGGGACCCCATACATCTGTATGAACCAATTCAAGCATATTTGAATACTTGTACCCTGATTTGTTATAAGAACTCTTATGTGCTTTACCTAATTGACAAGCTTCACACTTGTACACCATATGTTGCCCTTCAATGTTTGGCAATCCAAGCACTATCTGATTCTTTGACATCTCCTTTATAGCTCTCTCATTGAAATGACCTAGCCTTTTATGCCATAGGTCTAATTCAGACACCTTTTGACCTCCATAGGTAAACAATGCATGTCCCACATTACCTTGGACCTTGAGAGTGAACAATCTTCCTTCCTTTTTACCTGCAATTATGTTTCTATATCCCTGATTTGGATCTTGTACATAAACACCATCATTTGTGAATCTTACCTCATATCCTTTCTCCACAATTTGCCCTACACTTATCAGATTTTTAGGAATAGTAGGAACATAAAGTACCTTGCTCAGAAGTGTACTTCCACTCTTTGTCTTCACTGATCCAATGCTCTCCACTTTATGTTTGGTATTGTCACCTGTCTGAACTGTATGTCCATTCACCCTTGCTTCCATATCAGTCATCAAGGATAGATTCCCACTCAGATGGTTGCTGCACCCTGAGTCAATATAAAACACTCTTTGATCTTCTCCCATTGATTCATGAGTTGCATTCAATATAAGAGTCATGTCATCCTTCTGATCTGATGCATAATTGTAATAATTATTGTTGTAGGACTGAGATTGGAAGTTTCTTCCACCTCCTCTACCATATGATGTCCTACCTCCTCTTCCTCTGAAATTGCCTCTTTGGTTTCTGCCTCCTCTACCTCTTTGACTATAATTCTGATTATTGTTTCCACCATTTTGATTGTTATACCAACAATCATTTGCCAAATGATTTGTTCTGCCACAAATCCAACAAGCTTTAGCATTATCTTTATTCTTACCTCCTCTTCCTTTACCTCTGAAATTCATCTTCCCTTTTGTGAAGTTAGCTTGATTTGAATTCCCTTCATCATCATTTGATTGCTTTCCCTTGCCATTCTTTTTCTTGTCCTTGGAGTACATAGCTTGACTTGTACTTCTATCATTGTCTCCTTTAAGATCCTGCTCAAAGGTTAGCATGTGTCCTAGCAATTGATTAAGGTCAGGAGTAAAGTGGTCAGGTGACAATTCTATGGACAATATAAAAGGCTTCCACTTCTCATCTCCTCTCAAACCTGTAAGTATTTGTCTTACCAACTTTTCTTCTTCAATATCTTCATCCACTGCTCCCAAGCTATCTGCAATATCTTTCATCCTTGCCACATAATCTGAAATTGATTGTGAGCTCTTCTTCTTGAAGGTTGTGAACTCAGCCCATAGTGAGGACTTCCTTGACTTAGTTGTATTTTGGAAATGCTCTTCCAAGGCATTCCAAACATCTGTAGCACTTTCCAAACCTCTGATGTGAGGTAAAAGGTAATCATTTACAGCCATGTAGATGATACTCCTTGCTTGAGCATCCTTTCTCATCCAAGTCTTCAACATTGCAAGCTCTTCCCTAGTAGGAATACTTGGATCTGCAAACTCAGGTTTTTCTTCATCTCCTGTAATAAATGATATAAGATCTTTGCTCATGAGGTGTGCTTCCATCCTCATGGACCATGCTGGATAGTTCTCCCTATCTAGCTTATCAATCTGCAAGCTTTCTCCCATCTTGTGTCCACCTGTGTATTGAAATCTTCAAGCTTTACAAACAATGTATGTACCTTTACTTCGAATTAGACTCCTTTTGCCTTTCTTGATGTCAAATAGTCTTCTCCTCGAGCTTTGACTCCAAGCTTTCACTTCTTAGTCCTTCAAGTGTTGAATTTCTTGAATCTGCAGCAGTCGGGATCCTCTTTTCTTCAAATTGATGTCTCCTGCTCTGATACCACTGATGGAGAGTGTTAATCTCCAAAAGAACAACCTATTCTTGTGATTAGAGCACCTCTATACCAAGAATAAGTCAAAACCTTTCACTCATTTAGAGGATCAATTACTAACTATCAAAAGATTAACAATTATGTGAAGAAG
>CM035444.1:49829697-49832197 GCA_020310875.1 Ceratopteris richardii
AGGGTTCAAAACTAATCTTCCAAGGTTCCAAGCCAAGTGTGAAGGCTTGAAATGCACCAACAGCTCCCCCTCAAGCCAAGCACTTTGGCTTAAGTCTTCATCTTTAGTCTTCAATCACATCCTGCAATCCAATCATGGATTTGAATCTGCATAGCTTGTTTCCATCCAATGCTTTAGTGAGTAAATCTGCACATTGCATATTAGTAGACACATAAGTCAATTGAATCTCTTTGCTAAGCAACTTCTCTCTCACATAGTGGTAATGAACCTCTATGTGCTTGGTTCTAGCATGATATATTGGATTAGCTGCAAGGTGAAGAGAGCTAGTGTTATCTCCAAAGATAATTGGAGGTCTAGTGTATAGACCTAACTCTGTATATAAAAGCTTCAACCAGATAGCTTCTTGAGTGGCGTTGGCAAGCCCTCTATACTCTGCTTCAGTGGATGACAATGCCACTGTAGGTTGTTTCTTGGCTGACCAAGAAATAGGTTTATCTCCTGCAAAACAAATGTAACCTGATGTGCTTCTCCTATCATCCTTGCATCCTGCCCAATCTGCATCTGAATATACTTTGATGTCAATATCTGATGTATAAGGAAAGTACAAACCATGGTTCTGAGTTCCCTTTAAATACTTCAAGATCTTCTTTGCTGCCTCTAGGTGAGGTACCCTTGGTTTGTGCATGAATTGACTAAGCACACTAACTCCATATGCTATGTCAATTCTTGTCAAGGTAGCATAATTCAAACTACCTACCATGCTTTGATATCCTGTGATGTCTTGGACTTCTTCCCCTTCATGAGCACTTAGCTTTAGGTTGACTTCCATTGGAGTGGTTGAGATTTTAGCATCCTGCAAGCCAAACTTCTTGACCATATCCTGTACATACTTCTTTTGAGTGATATATATACCTGAGTTGGTGTAGACTAACTCAAGACCTAAGAAGTACTTCAATAATCCAAGATCATTGATCTTGAATTCCTTCATCATCTGCCCTTTGATGTGTCTAATACCATTGACATCATTGCCTGTAATGATGATGTCATCAACATAAACACACAAGTAGATTACCTCTGTACTACTTCTCTTTATGAACAGAGAAGTATCAGCTTTGCTCATCACAAATCCTTGGTCTTGGAGATAGGTTGTCAACCTGTAATTCCATGCTCTAGGTTCCTGTTTCAATCCATATAGAGCCTTCTTCAACTTACAAACATAATTTACCTTCTTGGGATCTTCATAGCCAGGTGGTTGTGACATGTAGACTTCTTCAGATATCCATCCATTCAAGAAAGCATTCTTGACATCTAATTGGTACATGTTCCAATTCTTGGATGCAGCTACACTCACCAATATTCTGATAGTTGGCATCTTAGCCACAGGAGAAAATGTCTCCTCATAATCAATGCCTTGGGTTTGTGCAAAACCCTTGGCTACCAACCTAGCTTTGTACCTGTTGATTGTTCCATCTGAATTTCTCTTTAGCTTGTAGATCCATCTGGATCCTATCACCTTCATAGAGTCCTTCTTGGGTACCAAGTCCCAAGTATCACTCTCCTTGAGAGCTTCCATTTCTTCATCCATAGCTCCTTTCCATTCTGGTTTGGTGATTGCCTCTTCATATGTACCTGGTTCTTCATTCAACAAGTCTTTTGCAAGATATACAGAATGTTTAGTTACAAGTGATGTGTCATACCCAAATCTGATAGGCTTCTTCTTTTCTCTCTGAGATCTCATTGCTTGAGTTGAGGATTCTGGTGTATCCTCTAATTTCTTCATCTTCATCTTTCCTTTGGACTTCCATGCCTTGAATTCTTCAAGGTTTATTGTATCATCATCATCTGAGCTTGATTCATCTTTCTGGATTGGTTCCTCCTTGGTGAGCTTTGGGAAATCCTCTTCCATATCATAGGGTAGACTAACCTTCCTGCATTCATTCTCATACCAAGAGTCATTCTCATCAAAGATGACATCTCTGCTTACCTTGAAGCCTTTGTTTGTTGGGTTGTAGAATCTGTATCCCTTTTGGTTCAAATCATAACCAATGAAGATACATTTTTCAGCTTTAGGGTCTAGCTTTCCCCTTACCTATGAGGGAATATGCACATATGCTACACAACCAAAGATTTTACAATGATCCAGAGAAGGTCTCTTACCATGCCAAGCTTCATATGGTGTCATGCCATCAAGTGATTTGGATGGCAACCTATTGATGAGATAGGTGGCAGTAGATACACTCTCTGCCCAAAGATAATTTGGCAACTTCTTTTCATTAAGCATAGATCTAGCTGTT
Organism: Ceratopteris richardii; assembly: GCA_020310875.1. Classification (NCBI taxonomy): domain Eukaryota; kingdom Viridiplantae; phylum Streptophyta; class Polypodiopsida; order Polypodiales; family Pteridaceae; genus Ceratopteris; species Ceratopteris richardii. Next base: position 49,831,992 of record CM035444.1, read on the forward strand.
TCTACTATGAGTCAATTCCTTCTTTCAGCTACTCCATTTTGTTCAGGTGAGTACCTTGTAGTTATCTCCCTCTTGATACCTCTTTCCTGCAAGAAATCTTCAAACTCATTGGAGAAGTACTCTCCTCCACCATCTGATCTTAGCCTCTTCAAGCTTCTTCCTGTTTGGTTTTCAACAAGTGCAAGATACCTCTTGAAACAATTAAA
>CM035444.1:49847197-49859697 GCA_020310875.1 Ceratopteris richardii
ATTTGATTCACCATCGCTCTATTTGCTTCTTTTGATAGCTTATGCCTCTTTTGTACCTGCTTGATCGTTTTGTAGAGCCCTTTGAGTTGTGCAGTGTAAGCAAGGGCTTCCTCCTCACTCTTCTTTGCTTCATTTCCCTGCGCCTCTTCTTGATCCTGTGTGCCTTCAGCGTGAGTATGTTGTGCCTCATCTTCCCAATGTACTCTTCGTGCCTCACTATGTGGCAGTCCTCTCTGGGATGATGATCCGGGGCAGTCAGTGCCTGAGAAGAACTCATTCTTAGATAATTGGGTTGTTTGCAAGAAGCTTTCAAAGTCAAAAGTTGTATCCTCTGCCAAAGTAGCCATGGAGGCAAACTCAGCGTCCGTGGGTAGTGGAGGGGCTGATGGAGTGGGTTGTACCATGCCCCCTGATTGTGGTCCTTGGAGATGGATCGTGAAAGGGGCTACTTGTTCTTCTTCTCTAAAGGAGGCTTCTATGGTGACCTCTCGAGGAATTAGAACCTGTGAAAGTGATCCACACATTCTTTTAGTGGGTTGAACCCCTGATTTCCACCCCTGGAAGAATTGCAACTGTGAGTACTTAAGGGCCCGTGCGATTGGCACATCATAGGCAAGGAATCTATAGATGATTCTCGTAATGGCACAACAACCATTCAAAGTAGGCTTCCTCACTTCTTGTTTGCCTACTTCATATAATTGGTCAAGGATCCACACTAGCATTTTAATAGGTAAGCTCCCAGTCTCCGCTAGGTATAACCCATACCAGATCTTCTTGTGAGGCTGTGTGAATCGGTCTTGTGCCGGAAATGCAAAATGTTGAAGACACATTCGCAATGGTATAGCAATGTTCGGGGTGAGCACACACATTTCTTTCAACTTCTTGAGTTTATTGTTCTTCATAGACTCCGGTATCAAAGGATCTCAATCGGAGGGTACATGGGTGCCATAAATCTAAAGGGCCTCCCTGATTAAAGTGATGTTCAACTCAAACTTTTTCATTTCCTCTTGGTTTGATAGAGAGGGCACCAGGAATGTGCCTGAATGATCTTTATCTCCTATCGCCTTCAGAGTTGCAATCAAGTAATAGCACCTAAGGAAATCAGGTTTAGGCAGAGATGCACTAAAATACTCTTGCAATCCTGCTTTCTGCCAAATATCTTGAAGAGGAGCTACACTTTGCAATGCTTCAAATTCTCGTGAGAAGAACTGAAAGGTCAACCAAACTCCTCCAAATTCCAACTTGGATTCCCAAATATGATCAGCATCTCCCGAATCTCCTGGCATCTCATTGAACCAATGAGAATGTCCTTTCACTCTTTCTGTTAGGCCACTCGTGGATCCGAGATGGGAATTCTTCGCACATTGAGGAACTCTTCAGGCCTCGCAGTCAGTGGAGCCTCCACAAGCATGGTATCCCAATTGCTTTGAGTACTAGTGCCCGCCTGGGAGCTTGTTCATGCTGCTGCTGCCATGAGACTTCTGATGCTTATCTGCTAGAAGAAGAAGGGCACATTAGTGTTGCATAGGAAACAGGATGTAATGGTGTTCCCTCCACAATACTAACATGACAATTCAGATGGTTAGTGGTTAGAGGTGAAGTGTTTGTGATGGATGTGAGTGGTGGTTAGTGGTTAGTGTCATCCTAGATGCATGCTTTGGATATGCAATGTACTTAGAATGCACCTACATCAGAGTGGATGGATTTACAAAATTGGGTCAGGGGGTTTGATACACGGTTTATGTCTCCAAGCTTTGATAGAGGATTTGTAGCTCTTAGAGCTAATGACAGGTAAAGATTTATGAACTAGATTGTGCTGGATTTGGGACCTTTTGGGCACCCATTTCCAAACATGTCTAGGTTCGACTGAAGGTGTAGCAGTGTGAGGTGTAGGTATCTTCCTTGAGTTATTTGCCAAGGGTACTTGTGAGTGTTGATTTACGCTAGTGATTGGAGGTGAAGTTATTTGGGCTTGTAAGTAGGCCTTGGGCACCCAAATCCGTCTAGCATTAGGGATAGCCTTCATTGACCGCTTAGGGACCCAAATAGAAATGGTATAGCTAGCGTGTTGCCTAGGGAACTCCTTCATTTTGGTCCTTGATGGTGTGGCTCGCTTGATGCTTTTTTGAGAACGTCTCTGGAGCCGTGGTTTTTTCCCCCTTGCGTATCCAGATCTGCTTCATGCCACAAGGTACTTCATAATGCCCAGGTTGGTGCTCATGCTTCTTGATCATCGGTCTCCTCAGTGTCATGTGTTGTTGAGCCTTCCCCTTTAGAATCTTCTTTGTAGCAAATGAAAATTCCTCATTGACTTTTGTACCTTCGGCGAGAGTGACAATCTTCTGCACCATAGAACTCTTGACAAGAACAGCATTGTTATCTTCATGTGGATTCTTGGAGGGACCAGGAGTTGGTGCCTGTTCTAATGGTTTGAGTGCTTGATTTTCTAAATCAATCGTAAGACGTCTTTGGCCTGCCCAAGCCTGAAGAAGTCCACTTCTTAGGTTGAGGTTGACTGCGTGATCATAGATCCAGTCTTGGCCCAAAACAAGAGATTCGATAAGATCCTCGTCTTCACATACTAGCACTTTTGCTGGCATGAGGACCTCTTGAATGTAGAGGGGAAGTTCCACCTCTCCCATGCAAGGGGTTTCAACTCCTCCTAGCCCTATGAGATATGCCTCAATAGGTTTGACCTTCAATTCCAATTTTTGGCAATAAGAGAGCCGAACTGCACTAGTGGCTGCTCCTGAATCAATTAAAGCTCTCACTGTCCTTGCATTCTCTCCTTGTCCTACTTCTAGGGTCACAAAGGGTCGGCGATCAACTATCCAGTGGGTCTGTTCACCTAAGACCTTGCACATGGCCATGTGATAACCTAAAACTTCTTGAGAGTCAGGCATGGGCTGATCTCTACCTTGTCTTCTCAATTTCATTCGTCGAATGCGTTCTAAAGCTTTGGCCTATGCTTCCTCTCAAATTCGCTTTTCTTCTTCCTTGCATTTCTTTGCAGTGTTGAGTCGATTTAGCATCTCTTCAGTCAGGGGTTCTTGATATAACTTGACTCTGCATCTGCTTATGTAGCTAGGGAGAACATCGACTTCTAGAGTGGCAAATTGTACTGCTCCACTTGTGGATATCCTATTGATAATCATTGGTCCATAGCCTCTCTTCTCTAATTTACGTGCATGTTGCTTCAAGGTGTAGACCAAAACTAGTTCTCCTGCTTTTAAACCCTTATCCTTCACATGTGCATCGAAATATGCTTTTTGCCTCTTCTTGGCTGCGTATATTCCTACTGCCGCTGTCAATCGTGTTTCACCTAATCGTTCAAGATCAAAGATTCTAGAAGAGAGTTCATGGCCTGTCCAGTCATGCTCTTGTGATACTTTCAATGTAGGTATCAAAAAATCCAATGGTAGCACTGCATTTTGGCCAAATACCATTTGAAAGGGAGTGGCTTGGAGTATCGTTTTATAGGCAACTCGGTATGCCCAAACAACATGGTGTAGCTATTTGTCCCAATCAGAGCGTTTATTATTCACTAATTTAGTGAGCACATTGCACAGAATCTTATTTGTGCTTTCAGCTTGTCCATTAGCTTGTGGGTGATAGGGGGCAGATTTCTTGTGTACTACCAAGAACTCTTGGAGAAGATTTTCAATAACTTCATTCAAGAAGTGAGTGCATCTACCACTGACTAGCTTTATAGGTAACCCGTATCTTGTGAACACATTCTCAAATAAGAACTTAGCAGTGGTCTGTGCGTCGTCCTTCATTGTGGCTTTCACTTATACCCACTTGGTTAGATAGTCTGTGGCCACAATGATATACTCAGCATGTGAACCCTTAGCTGGGGGAGAAATAGGGCCAACAAAGTCTATTCCCCACTTAGAGAATGCACGTCCACCCATCATAGGTTTCAATGGCATCTCCTCCTTGCGTATAGGATACTGAGTCTGCTGACAAACCTCACACCTCTTCACGTAGGTATGTGCATCCATGTGAAGGGTGGGCCACCAAAATCGTGCAAATAGTATTGCCTTGATCACCCGATCTGGACCAAAGTGTCCTCCTGCTACACCTTGGTGAGCAGTCTCTAATATCTTGAGGTATTCGCTCTCATGGACACACAGTCTTAGGTAACCATCTTTACCACGTTTGTATAAATTATCACCAATGATTGTGTAATCTAAGGCTTCTTGTTCCAAACTCCTTTGTCTAGCCAAAGTCATATCTTGAGGGAATGTTTTCGTCCTCAGAAAGGCTACCAATGGTTCACTCCAATCTGGTACTAAAGATATTCGATAAAGAGTAGCATGTTCCACTGGTGGTTTAGTGCGGCAGATTGGGCATTCTTTGCACATTCTATGGGCATCAACTTCCATAGTTGGCCAGTGTACTCCAAGTCTCCTCAATGTTTGTAAGGTTCTTTGTTTCGAGTAGTGTTGCTCCAATGCACCTACATGTGCTAATTGCAACCATTTAGCATACTCGTCCTCTTCCACACAACAGGCTAATACTCCTTACCCCGTATGTTTGTACATACTTCCTGCCAAGATATGATACTTTTGAGCTTTTACTATCTCTCTACCTTCTGTGTGTATTACCGAGTGATTGGGACCGTATGTCAATACTGGCACTAATGGCTTAGCCCACTGAGGTATAACCTCCAAATTAAACAAGTAAGCATCAGGTAAGTCATCTGACACTCCTAGTGGGGCCTCTCTTGATGTGAGCCTTGAGAGATGATCTGCGTCGCTGCGCGCCTCTAGGTTTCCTCTTTTTTCTCTCAGGTGGGTCTTGCCTTTCCTTACCACAACCTCAAAGTCGTATTCCATTAGTAAGAGGAACCATCTTACTAATCTACCTGTATTGCATGGCTTATTTACCAGGTATAGAAGAGCTTGGTGATCCGTAAAAAATTTAAACCTATTTTCAAGCAAATAGTGTCTAAACTTCTTAACAGCATATACCATGCCTAATCCTTCTCGTTCAGTGGTAGTATAATTTCGTTCAGCTGCATTCAATTGTCTATTGGCATAGGCAATTGGAAGATCCATATTACCTTCACCAGCTGGTTGTGCAAGTACACATCCAATAGCATAATTGGAGGCATCCACAGAAAGGGTTTGTTCCAATCGGGTGTGGTCAAGATAGGTGCTGAACACAATCGTCATTGAAGGAGCTCTCACATTCATCAGTCCACTCAAAATTGGTCAAAAGTCCGTACAGAGGCTTCACAATGATGGCATACATGTGTATAAAACGTCGGTAGTAACCACAATGCCCCATGAAAGCTTGCAATTCCTTGACATTCCTTGGCCTAGGCAGTTCTGCGATGGCTCTCACTTTCTCTTCATCAGTGGATATGCCGTTCTTTGACACTATGTGTCCTAGAATCTTGCCTTGCTTGACCATGAAAACACACTTTTTTGGGTTCAAGCAGACTTGATATTCTCTACATTTATCAAAGATTTGCCTGAGTTTGGGTATATGGGTCTGTCTAATGTTGGAATGAGCACAAAGATCATCAACATAAACTTCCAAAGTCTTCCTCAGGAACTCTTTAAACACGTGGCACATCAGCCTCTGAAAAGTGGCTGGCGCATTGGTAAGACCAAATGGCATTACGCGAAAGGAAAATATGCCCCACTGTGTGGCAAAATCCGTCTTATGTTGATCTTCTGGTGCAATGGCCACTTGATTGTAGCCAGAGAACCCATCCAAGAAGCTGTACACTTCCTTGCCTGCCACCCTTTCTAGTAGATGCTCAGTGATAGGAAGCGGATAACTATCTCTAATTGTGGCCGTGTTAACCTTCTTCAAGTTAATGCACACACGTAGCTTGCCATTCTTCTTGGGCACCACTACAATGGGGGATACCCACTCAGTGTGCTCAATTTCATAGATAAATCCAGCTTCAACTAAGCGATCTATCTCTTCTTTGATCTTGGCAGCATAGTTGTCATTGTATGTGTATGGCTTTTGTTGGGTCTGGCATCTGAGGTCATGGGGATCGTGAGAGAACATATGTCCGGGTCTACACCTTTCAAGTCCTTGTAACTCCAAGCGAATACATCTCTGTATTCTCTCAGCAAGGCTATCAACTCTTGCTCTTCTTCTTCAGTCAGTTCATGTCCAATGTATGTGCATCTTTCTTCTCCCTCTTCTATGGCTACAACTATTTTCTTGGTAGTTTCCTTGCTATCATAGGCCTCTCCTAATTGTGCCTCACGTTTAGCCATTCTTACCATGACTCTTCTATCTTCTATTTCGTACTTTTTAAAGTTTTCGGGAACCTCAAACAAAGACTCTTCCTCCACTGGTATGATTTCTCTCTTCTTCCTTTTCCTACCTTCACTTCTGGCAATCACTTGTGTGGTTAACCTTACATCATTTGTGAGCTCTCCATGTTTCTGAGGGTGAACTTCTACCGCATAGAAGTATTCTTCATCTGTTGCAAAAGGTGAGTCCATAATGACTGACTCTAGATCGGAGTCACTTGCATCCTCAAATGCATCAGGGCTAGGTTCGCATTCTTCTAAAACTGCGTCTCCCATGATTGGTTCTATTGAAAAGACTGAAATGTCATAGCCATCCTCATCACAGTGGGGTGTCCATTGTTCTTCATTGATGGCTATGTCCATTGTATTTCTGCCCAGCCGTGAGGCTCAAATTCTTTGTCAGGAAAAACTACAGGTGCATAGGCCGGCCGGGTCTTGAATTGATCTATGGATCTTCTTCGCACCTATCTCTCTGGCTTCTTCTCTCTTCTCTTCTTCTACTGCTACTTTACACATCCACAAGTGAGTGTCTTCATGCATCCATGAGGATCCTGATCCCATGGAATGCACCGACTCAGTATCATCCTTGGCTCTATGGATGGGATTCCATTGAATGGGCGGTACGTCTCTATGAGAGTAATCCTTGAGGTTGACTTTACTTGTAACACCTAGGTGTTGCAAATACAAGGAATTGGTTCCCCAATCCTGTACCACTTGCAATTGCCGCATAAATGGCCTTCCCAAAATCATCTCGTAGGCTTGGTTTTTGCTAAAGTCGCATATAGCAAAAGTATGCTCGAACTCAACACCACATGTAGTGAGAGTTATTCCTTCTAGCAATCCTAAGGGCCTCTCAATATGACCATCGGCCATCTGCAATTTCATTCTCATCGGCTTGAGTGCTGGCTTGCCCCAATGCTTCCATAGGGAAGTGGCAGCAATTGCAACTCTTGCACCTGAGTCCAAAATTGCCTTGGTTGTGTATCCCTGATGGGTAACCGGGAGATAGGTATTTCCTTCTTCTCCTTCACTCATGTCTCCTATCTTATCCAATGGTATTTCTCGCACTGTTCTATGAGATCCTACCTGGGAACGTGGTTTCACTACGTCTGGCACTTGTTTGGCTACGTGTTTCCACACTTCTGGCTTAACTTTGAGTAGATCTTCGAAAGTGAGGTTGCACTGCACTTTAGTGTTCTCTACTACCTTCATATTCCTAGGTATGATCGAATCTTCGTTTCTGATCATGACCATGGGTACTCTCATGCATGTTGACGTAGTTTCCCATGGGCCTGTGAAATGTGGTAACTCTTGCGAATTAGACTCAAAATCTAATCTCTCATGAGATTGGGCACTCTCTTGCTCTTCATAAATAGAAGGGATGTCCCGTGGGAATTGATCATGTGCGTCATCCACAAGTTCAATGGGAGGAGGGACTTCACTTTCCTTTGCCCACTTCTCTTCTTGAATCTCTCTCAGGAATTCAGGTGAATACCGATTCATAGAAGAAGAGGTGTCTGGTTCGGTGGAATTAGGCACATATGCTTCCTGGGGAGGAATGCTTATTCTCTCTCTTGCCCTCTCCATAGCCTGGGAGGTGGCTCCTTTTCCAGACTTTGTAAGTAACCTCTCCAATCTATCCAATAGACCATCAAAGTGCAATGGTGTTCTAGTGGAGCTAGAGCCATTGAACAAGCGACTGGCTTCAAACATGGCTTGCGCCAATTCGACCATCCTAGCACAACGCTTTGTTCTCTCTATTTCTAGATCGGCTCTAGGGTAACATTTGTCATGATCTGTCACATTTGGCCCTTCTTGGATCCTGGCCTGATATGCTTTAAGCATCATGTCTAGATCCTCAGGAGTGGGATCGGCTAGGACTGATCCTACTCTGGGTGGTGGGTGGGTTACGTGTGGTGGATTGGAATGTTGGGGAATGGAAGGTGATGGGTTGGAGGAGGATGGAAAGGGGGGTGGTGGAGTAGTGTGAGAGTGGTTTTGAGATGCGAGTTCACTTATCTTTGCTTTGGTTTCTCTCAAGCTTTCTTCAAGTTTGCTCATTTTCTATGACCATTGTCTTTTCATTGTCTCCCAACTATCTCTCCATGCTCTCGTCCTTTTCTTGGTTATGCTCTCTGTCTCCCTAACCTCAGAACTCTTCTCCTGCCCTACTCCTTGAGTTTGTTGCAAGGCTTGAGCTCTAGTGACCACATGCACTGGGGTTGTGGATGTTACACTTCCTGTAGAATCTACTATTAACCCAATAACATTGATAGGAGTGATTTTTGTTACATTCTGTGGATTCTTTGGGCAGTCTCCTAAGAGGTGCTCCTTTTCGCAATCTTGACAAAAGCCTTGAATGGTTACAGATTGGGGTTGTGTGGGGGCAGGCATCAGGCAATCACGAATGAGGTGATCTCCCTGACATCGGTAGCATGGCCCTCTAGGGAATGGGGGTCTTACCTGCCTAGGTTGAGGTCTAGAATTGGGATTCGCATACATAACATTCGCATACTCTGGCTCTCAACTTGGTTCACTCGGTTCTTTGTAATAATAGGCCTCATTATGCTCAGGTGACTGCATGTAGTATGCTTGAGGACTATCAATATTAGTGGAGTCGAAACTATGGTCACTAGGGTCACTTTCTGAAAGCAGTGGTGTCACTGGCACTATGGCTCTATTCAGGTTCTCTTCTGCAGCTGCGTACTTTATGGGAATCACATTGGCTGGAGTAGGAGGTTGTTGGACTAGCACTGGTTGAGGTCTTTGCTAGTTTTGGTAGGGTTGCTAATAAGGTTGTTGTGGCCTACCATATTGATGTGGAGGGTACTGGTTCTAGTATCTTCCCTATTGTGGATAGGGTTGAGGGTAGGTTTGCCTAACCGCTTGCTTATTATATGGGCAATCTTGCGCAGTGTGATTAGTGTATTTCCTTTCTATGGTGCAGTACTGGCTATTAGGATTCACTTGGGTTGAGCCATAATGGGACATACATTCGCCATATGGTCACCTCCAAAAGTATAGCACCGCTTAACTGGGGCAAATCTTGGGATTTGTTTGCTAGAGACACCTAGCTTTTGAGCTACCTTCTCTGCAAGTTCCTCAATAGATGTGGATTGAGTGGAAGAGAGGCTAGTAGAACTATATGAATCTCTGTAGATTTTTGAAAGTTCTAATTCCTCCCCTAGGTTATCCTCGATGTTGATGCACATGCGTACACACTCTTCTATGGTCCTAGGGTCCTTCAAGTACACGTATGATCTCAATTTGAAACTTAGCAGTCCATCTAAGAAGAGAGCCACTTGTTTGGCTGGTGTGGGTAACTCAAGAACAGGGCATCTCTCTAAGTATTGCCTAAACCTTCTTCCTGCAAGCCTAACCGTCTCGTGAGGTGTTTGCTTGAAGCTATGAGTTAGTGAGGAAGTGTTATGCCTTATGCCACTCTTAGAAAACTCCGTGATGAATGCCTCTAAAAGCTGGTCTATATTTCTGAACTGCCTCTCATTGAGGGGTTGAAACCATGTAAGGGTAGTGTTCCTAAAGGTTAGACCAAAAGCATTGTATTGCGTGAATAGGTCTCCACTTGTTCAGCTCTCAAGACTTGTCTAAATTCAGCTACATGATCGTATGGGTCTCCTGTGCCATCCAAATAATTCTTCATGGACTTCACCAACTGAGTTGGCCTCAGGGTCCTAGTGTGTTCTCTCCGCCTTGGCAAAGGGAAATCGTCAGCATTTCTTTGGTTCCTTGGGGCTCTAGGTCTCTCGGTTTCTTCTCTATCCATCTCTGTTCTCATCCTTTCTCTTCCCAGGGGGTTGGCAAAGCATACCTCAGGTCTGTCTCTACTTCTATCCCTTTGAGCTCCATGAGCTTGGGAGGTCCCAGCTCCTTGGTGGCTATAGGACACATTGGACCGAGGTTGGGGAAAAACAAACTCACCCTTCCATGTGTAGGCATGTCTGCCATGCTCAGTGACCACAAAGATCCTTTCTGATGTATTGTCTAGGTAGGTTACTTTGCCTGGGCTATCAGGGTCTTTAAACTCATAGATTGTGAGAGCACCTACTTTGTGAGGCAGGGCAGGCTTATATCTCCAAAAAGCCTCATCGGTTTCTCGGTTTAAAAGCAAATCTATGCTTTTATTATCCTGAGGAATCCACTCTGGAGTCATGATCCTGGTCAAGACTGATTTACCATGGGGAGTCCTAGGCTCTCTCTCTAAATTCCCTTGCTATATATCACCCATGTCAGTTTCTGCGATCACATTCCCGAACTCATCTGTTCTATCGGGAAAAGTGGTGACTACATAAATAGTCCCTTCTTTATCTAGGTATGCTCCATTCTCAAACTTGACTACCGGGTGTTCTATTCCATGGGGTTGATCGGGGTTCTTAATTTGGACCATAGATCTTCTCAGGCCGTCTTCGTAGATGCGAGCACCTAGACAATTAGTCCTGATGTATTCCAATTGAGTCTTGTAAGGTCCTTCTGGCTTTTCTAGGTACGCCACCCCTGAACTACCTACTGGTCTCTCCATGTTATAGGACATCTCAGAATCACTTGTTTCTGATGGGGGGGTGTATGGGTAATCACTCAACTGCTGGGCCCAAGACCTAGCAGTGTGATTGACACTAGCTTCAGAAGATCTGAGGCTTTGTCTATCTCGGCCTAAGTGTTTGCCTGACCTAAGGTTCATATGCTTGGTTTATCTACCCCCTTGGTCCCAAGTACACTCTCGTTGCAGGTTAATTTGCACCAATCTCTTTGTTCTTTTTAGTTGAATATTATGTTTATGATCCTGTCTGATGTCACGTCGTCAGGAGTACTTAAGTGAATTTCGCACTTGATAAGTGATCGATTCAAGTTTACTTTTGTCCCTTAGGGTTTTCGCACTTAAGACCTACTTAATGCTTGCACTTACTTGATTAGTTCTCTTGGACTTGATTCGTGCCTGACGTTGCCCTAATTAATTACCACACCTAACTCGTACTTAGTCTAGGCTAGGAATTGACAAAGGAGGGTTGAGAGAACTTCCAACCTCAATCCTCTGGTTGCTCAGACTGCTGCACCAGCCCAGGAAGCCTTCTCCCAAGCTTGCTACTCACCCTTGCTAGCTTGCTTTGAATTGCCTGGATTGCACGCAATGTTCTCGCAAAAGTTCACAAGTTAATATAGCCCCTTTTACCATAATGGATTGAAAGACACACATCAACAATTACAGGCCCCCCTTGGAGTAACTCACTGTACCCCCAAAATCTTATGACCACCTAGTCCCACCTAAAGGCCAACTTAAAAATACATGTTCTAAAACTCCACGTATGATTCTTACAAAAACCATTCGAGGTCCACGTAGGATTCTCAACAAGATTTCCAACAAGACCAAAATCTCATCAATCGGAGTTCGTATGGTGAAGTTATGACCATTCAGGCATTTAGGGGTCAAAACAGGCTCTCAAGGTTCAGGAAATTCCTCCCTGGTTTTTAGGTATTTTGCCCACTTCTAAGGCTCTAATATCATCCCAATGTGTCCAAAATTAAGCCCAAAAGTACCTCAATTCAATCAATTAATTAACCCTAAAAATTCATGCGTTAAGCCGGTGTGTCGTGATAGGTCGGGTCGGTGTGTCGCGATAGGTGGAAGTGTTGCGATAGGTCGGTGTGTCGCGATAGACGGGTGTGTCGCGATTGGTCGGTGTGTCATGATAGGTTCGTGTGTCACGATACTTGGGAGTGTCGCGATAGGTGGAAGTGTCATGATACTTGGGAGTGTCATGATAGATGGAAGTGTTGAAATAGGTCGGTGTGTCGCGATACTCGCGAGTCTCGCGATAGGTGGAAGTGTCACGATAGGTCGGTGTGTCGCGATAGACGGGTGTGTCGCGATACTTGGGAGTGTCGCGATAGGTGGGAGTGTCGCGATACCTCGGTGTGTCGCGATACCTCGGTATGTCGCGATACCTCGGTGTGTCACGATACCTCGGTGTGTCGCGATACCTCGGTGTGTCGCGATACCTCGGTGTGTCGCGATACCTCGGTGTGTCGCGATAGATCGGGATATGGTGAATTTTGCTGATCAGGCTAGTGATCCTAGGAGCTCTCAGGCTGCGCTGTGTTGTGGTGCACTCAGAATCGTAATTGGGTCAACTTTTCGGTGTGTCGTGATAGCTCGAGCTCGATGCCTCGGGGCTTGCGCAGAGAAAATCCCTACCTGCT
>CM035444.1:49872197-49927197 GCA_020310875.1 Ceratopteris richardii
TTTTTGCCCGACATGCCTCCAATGAATTCACCATAATGTGCTGACCCGATCTAGAGTGTTTAGAATTGCAGTTTTTGGTGGCCGCTTAACCTTCAGAAACGCACTTACGATATCTCTCGACCTTTTTATTCTTTGATTGATGTTGCCACCTGTGAACCTATAAATTGGGCATCATTCTTTTTTCGGCACATCCATTGTGAATTCCAGACCATCATGCGAAAGTTATCCAAAGGTGAATGCCCTCGCACCCATCTGCCTCACCTTCTTTCGTTCCCATTGCAAACCCTGTCTCGAGCCTCCCGACGGTTAATATGCTGTTGTGCGAAGAGTTTGATCATGTGATGGGATATGATGATGATGATGATGACGATTATTTTGAATTTTTTTGGGAGAAACGTAGGAAAGTCACCCCTTCTCAAAGCAGAGCTCATGCATCAACCAATAAGGCAATCGTGAATGACACAGCATCATCCATGTGTGATTCTTCCGTCCCACCCTCGCGTAAGGATAAAATTGTAGAAGATACTATTATGGGAGATGTTCAATACACCGCAACGGTAGACAAGCAACAGGAAGTTGTCAATGAGATAGCACAAAATGATAATGTTGTTGAGACCACCCATCAAACTAGGCAAGAAGCAATGGTTGATTCCACCTTACACCATGAATCACACTCACACAAGGTTGATTCAATTGCGCCTCCATCTCCACCTAAGTCCATGCCTGACGGTAACATTACGGAGAATCCAGTAACCCCTCCTCCTTCACCTTCTCGAGCACCCTTACCCCCCAGTCCACCGATACGCCCTTGTGTACTTGAGCCAAGAGAACTCAAGGACTTGTGCCAATGAGACTATACCTCAATTGCCACACAAGTGCATATAGTGGGTACTTTAACACACATCTAAATGTCAATCCTAAGGAGCAACTTACCAAGTGTATGAAGACATGTGCACACGTGATGGAATATGAAGTGGTTTAGCTAGCATGCATGAGAAAAGACTACTACCTCTCACACTCTCTGAAATACTGAAAGTGTTTGCCGCAAGCCTCTTACAGCAGTTTTAGTATTTTGCGGTTTTCTCCCAGCTCAGAACTCCGAACATAGCCAATAGGGTACTCATTTCGAAGCTCTCGACGAGACGCATCCAACGGTGGTGGTTTCACTCAATTCTGACTACTCTCCTTCAAGTTATGACAAAAACAGTGAATGACGGGAATCACAAATACCCGCGCCACAGCTTCTCCTAGCTTACGCACGCACTACAGTAGCTCAAAACCAAGGGGAAGGGATAGACAACAGTCCTACACATGCATTACAAGCATCACACACACATACAAGAGCGAAATGAAGATCAAAATCAACAAGAAAGAGGCAAACTCGAAAATTTGAAGAGCTCCTTCTTCACAATGGCAAGAAGTTTTTACAATGAGTCACAAAGTGACTTATATACATGAGCCCTAAGTTTGGTCCTTTCACACAAGAGACCGGTACTTTATTCACTAAGAGACTAATTTCCTACTATTGTACATGGGTAATCTCTACTCTTCTGTGGGGATGCATCTAGAGGACTCCTCTAGTGCATTTACAATGGAGATATATTACAAGAATGAATATGATACAAAAGTTTGGTGTCCAAATCGGAAAAATTTTGGGGTCCGTCTTTTTCTCTGCTTTGTACTTCTTTAGCTCTACAACACTCCCCCTCTTCGTCTCTGTCGTCCCTTGACAGACTTTGTTTCTTGTCATCCGTTTACTTCTTCTCTCCGCACGCTTCCCTTGGTCAGTGTTGTCTGTAGTTAAACAGACATGCAGATTTGATGGCCTTCTTGATTCAAGCTCTACTACTCGAGAGCCTGTTGCACTTGTCTTGCCTGTTGACTTGGGTTGCCACGCACGCCACCAGTGACTAGGAATGTGCTGTTCTTAGTCACCCTCTTAAACTTTTCAGCCTCTACCCCTTTATAACTTTTGGTCCTCTGATTTGTCCTGGTTGCACACATCTGACCCTGTTGTATTGCTTTGAGGCTGTTTGCTTTCTTCCACCGTGCATGACCTGGATGTTTTGCCTTTTTGCCTGATGCGTGCCCCTACAGGGCTCTATGCAGAGATGGGTGTTGCGCCCCTGCGGGGCTTCTTGCAGAGATATATCTTCAGATATTGCTTTTTAGTGAAGCTGCTTCTTTCGTTGTCTTCTTCTTTTCTTCTTCTTACTCGATTCTCCCTCAACACTGCCCCCCTCCTGGACTCTGTCGTCCCCGACAGGCTTCTTGTGGCGACGTGTGTAGGTTTGGATGGCTTGTTGCTCTCTTTGATTTAGCAGATTAGCGTGACATAGCATGAACTCCTTCCATTGTTGAGACTTTACTCCGTCCTCTGGCGCCTGTCTATGATCAGCAAAGAAACTTGTCTCATAGGCCACCAGTCTTGCATTCAAATTGGAGGTCATTTTAATAAAAATCGCTGAATCCATCTCAAAGAAGCCTGTAAAGAATGTTTCTTCAAAAGTCTGCATATATGTCGATGGCAAAAACATGAGACGAGAAAAATATGCCATAATAGTTAACCGGCTGGGAATAGTAGATAAATCAAAAATTAATGCCTCCGATCCTTGCGTAATGCCGATGAAATTCAAAAATGTATATTGTGCATGTTGGAATACTTTTATTACCGTCAAGAACATGCTAAATATTTTATTTGTCATTTTGACTGCTAAATCTGGAACGGTAGCATATCTTGCCAGCCAAAATTCCATGGTTTTGACCATGTATTCCTCTGTCGGTAGGTAGTTATGTGGTGGACTAGGTAACAATGGATAATTTTTCCACTGATTATTAATGCTGCCTTGTCGCTGACCTTCCCAAAATTGCATCCAGGCTCTTCGACGGGGTAGTGGGCAAAATGATGGGTTGACTTGAAGCTCATACGGGGATGCTTCCCACTGTACCCTTAGTGTAGGGTTCTTTTCCAATAGCTTTCTTCTCCATATTGGATCTGCTGCCTCAAACTCTTCTTGAGTATAGTTAAACGTGTCATACCGAAAGTAGAGATTATGATCCGGTTCTTTATTTGTCGTATGCTTTATGTAATGCCGAGTTTGTTCCTTCAATAGCCCGTATGGTACATTGAATGGCCTGAGTATGTGCTCGAGTTGCTTGCTGTCAATTTGAGCCTCTTTCATTAATTTGATGATTTGATCTTCAAATTCCGCAGTAAGCTGGGACACCAGTAGTGCCCTGTCTGCCCGGCTTAGTTCTGCAATGTCTCGAATGTTTGGTTCAATGGGAACCTCCTTTTCCGCCCTTATTGGTGAATGATACGAGGGGGGAGAGAGAGGACGTACCTCTTCCTCCACAGTAGTCGTGGTCTCTGGTGGAACTACTGGTGTCCCCTGTTTTGCTCGCTGCTCTAATTGCTCCTGAAGCTGTTTGATTAAATCATCTTTTTTCTTATTTTCTTCTTCGGCCTTAGCAATAGTTGCTTGATGTTTAATTAGTTCCTCGGCCACAATATTCATGTGTTCTGTGTCTTCTTTACACTGTCGCAGGTAATTATTCTCTGCTTTTTTCCATTTCGTTCGGAGGGCAGCTGTGTCCTCCATATACCTCTTTTCCCAATCTGTAACGACAGCTTGCTCCTGTCTGAGCTGGTCTTATAATTTAGTGATCTGTTCTTCCAGGTTCTTGATATTTCCTTGTTGGTCATCAGTAATTGCCAGTGGCTGATCACTAATGAGAGCTGTCATTAACTCTTTATTTCTTTGTCGCATATTGTCAGCTTCCTCCATACTTACTTTAAGTTGAGACTCTAAGATTTTACTGCGTGCTTGAAGACGTGTCTTCTCAGTCTCACTCATCTTTAATTTCTTTGTTAATTCCTGGACTTGGTCTTTCAGTTTTGTCTGCTCTATCTCTAGCATGTTGTTTTGTGTTTTGACCTCTTGAAGTTCCTTCTCTTTTTTCAAAGCTTGTTCTTGCACCTTGGATAATTCTTCGGAAAGATGTTTACCTGCTCTTTCAAGTTCTTTCTTGTCTCGCATGGCTTGGTCGTAATCTTCATCAGCATCAAGCATTAATTGTTGTGTATCCAGAGCCGTTCTAATCATATCTTGCACAACAGGCTTGAGCTGAGCTATGTCCACATTCAGCCATGTCTTTGCTATTTCTGGAGTCTCTCCCGTTTGCACATCTTTGCCTTCTGCCACCTGGAGTGTCTCGTTATGCGGTTGTCTAACTTGTAGTTGTATCTTGGGTTCTTTATCATCTCCTTTTGCTTCATTCTTTTTGGTGGCACTCCCCTGAAACGTGACATCCATTGGGGAGGGTTCTGCCACAACCCTGATTGGTGTGAAGGGTTCTTCCGTTTCTATAGCATTATCCTCATTTTCCATTCGTGATATTTCCTCCTTTGTCTTTGCGCTTGTGGTTTTCTGATTCACTTTCATTTCTTGATCTATTGGCTTGAGGCCTTCTGGTTCTTCACCATAGTCAACTTCATGTAATTCTGTCCATTGCCCATCATCTTTGGATTCGCTTCGAATATCCACATCCAACAATGATGCGTCTTTTTCTTCTTTGTCCTGTGATGAAGAGCTGGAATTATCTAATCCGATTTCACGGTATCGGTGAACTTTAGTGAGTCTTCTTTTTGTTTTTAATTCCTGTTGTGACTGCTGGTAATGATGACCTTGCACTGGTAAGTTGATTTGTCCCTCCGTATATTTGTGCGTCTCTTCCAGTGCTTTAGTCAACTCTTCCTCCGTGATTTGTGTCTATCATGCAAGGGTCACTTTTGGAAGTACATGGACTCTTTTTGTCATAGGTCCTCCTTCTTCATCTTGCTTGACTTCTCTTAGTCTTTTTGTGCCTCTCATTCTCGGCTGAGAACTTGTTTCGGCTTCTTCTCTGCCGATGGCAACTTTCTTTTTCTTAGGGACTGTAGCTGATTTTGCGTATTTTGCTAGCCCTTCTGAGTTCGGCATCTCCCGTAAGCAGTTTTTCATCTCGAGGGCTTCATATATCAATAAGGTCAATGCAGAACTGCCGTTGAAAAACTTCTTTTGCCCCCACTTCTTCTGGGCTTCAAATAACCTTTCTTGGACATACCCTGTTAAATTGATTTTGTTTCCTATTTGTCGCATGGCATGCGATAGTAATTGCACTACTATCTTCTGTGGAGCTGTGTATCTGTGCATGCTGGGGAAACAAAAGTGCTGATGCACCAATCGTACAGCATCTTCTATGTCAATTCTATTTATTTCCAAGAATGACCGCTTCTTGGGATCATGGCACTCCTCTTTGACACTCATAATTCCTGTTTGATTCCATCCAAAAGCTTTATTGATCAACTCATGTGTAAATTGGATAGTCTTCCAAACTCCGACTTTATCCAAGATACGTGCTTCTGGTACTGATATTTTTGTTGCGGCCGGTTGCATAGTATTCATTACCTGTGCACACCTCTGAAAGTCTGGCACATATATTGGTAACTTGAGGAATGCCTCTATGCCGGCTTGTGTCCATACATCCTCAATATGAGGTAGTCCTTGTATGATCGTTTTGAAGTCCTGTGACATGATAGGGAAATAATGATCTGTATCCATTATCTTGATAGTTGCCATGAAGATGAGCTCTGCCACTGGTTGATCATCCCGAAACCAGTGACCTCTTGCTTTTGTTACTGATTCTAATGGAAGAAGCTGCACCTCTTCTTGTTGCGTAGATTCTGAATCAGTAGATGCCATCTGCACTCAATATAGAGTATGAATTAGTGGCCATATATTCTCAGAAATCCTCCTTTATTTGTTTGTCATAAGCTCGATATTGCTCCGAGTGAACGGTGTCGTCCCTTTCCCGTGTGTGTGAGAAAGGTAATACCTGGATTTTTCCACATTTTTATGTATTTTTATATTTTCATCTGAAAAGGAAAACAGAAAAGTTAGTTTATAGCCGAAGCGGTTATTAATTTTTTTTGGAATATTTTTCTTAATATATGTACAAGTGCTCTCCTATTTCCCTGTGAGGAAAATGTGCTTGACTATCCTGAAATAGAAGAAGGATGTGCCGAATGCTTGGCCTTGTAATGTGGCCCTATCATGCATACTTTGGTTTTCCAAAGCTCGTTATGTGTGCAATTGGAATTAGTTGGCGTATGCATGCCGTTTAGTTTGTCTTTCGGTATCCAAATCTGCTTCCTGGTGCTGGGCCTCGTTGTATGTTGCTCACTTCCACTGAAAGTGGCTCTTTTCTTCTTGTATGTCTGCTCTATCTGCTTTGTAAATCTCGGAATGGCTCGGGTTGCCATTATAGACTCCTTCTTTCTCCAATAACTCTTTTTTTGTGGTTGTTTTGCCTGTGGACCATATTGGTTCTTTTTGTTTTGGGGATCATCCTTTCTATTTGGTTTCTTTGTAGCGCATGACTTAGGAATCCAGATTTGCAAACGATCCTGCTGAGCGGCTACTACTTTCTTTGGGATCCATATTGTAGCAATTTGTCGATGACTTCGTTGTTCAGACCAAGTTGGTTTCTCCTTTGATTGTTTGTTCTGATGTCGTTTGTGCTTCTGTCGTCGAAGATACTCCTCGACTTGATCTTTCTTTATCCACGCTTGATTAGAGTATTGAATAGGGTATATTTTAATGGGTACAGATTTTGAATTACTCCGAGGACTAGTCTCTCTTATGCATGGTGCTTCGGTGAGGTGGGTTTCAGATAGATTGACACTCTCATGACTTGCTAGACTAGAACATGGTGTGCAAGCAGAATTCAATGTGTCCGCACATATATTACTCGATGAAGGTGTTTCTATAGTGCTAGTGATCGTACATTCAGGACTTTGTTCATTAGATTGAACTGTTTGCTCCATGCTCACAGATTTGAGTGGTCGTTCATCTAGCAGACTGAATACTTCACGATGTCCTATCCTGGCTGAGATGTATCCTAGCGCCAATTGAATGGTCACCTCGTATTCATAAATCCAGTCTTGGCCTAACACTACTTCCTCAAGTAAATCTTGGTCATGACACACCAACAGCTTTTGTTCCATAGTGTTGTTGCCAAGATGCAATGGTAAGGTGATCTCACCTATGCATTGAGTAATTGTTCCTCCTATTCCTATCAACTGGGCCATCGATGGGCGTACTTCCTCCTTGAGTTTTTGGGTCAACGAAAGCTTGATGCAGCTTACAGCGGCTCCTGTGTCTATGAGAGCATTCACCAAGTGGTACTCCGTCTTTCCTGCTCCCAAATTTAAATAAGGTTGTGTTCTCTGTGATCCTAGGCTTTGAGTGGCTCTAAAATTAGCCATTGGGATGAGTTCTTCTCCTAGTCGATATCTCTCATCTCGCTCTCTCATCCACTCTTTTCGTTTCTTTATTCTTTCCAATGCTTCCTGTCTCGCTTCCTCTCGTATTCTTTCCTCTTCTATGCGTCTATTCTTGCCTTTGATTAATCGAGACATAGTTTCTTCGGTTAATGGTTCTAGATATTTTTTCACTCGACACCCACTGATGTAGTTTGGTAACACGTCTCCATCTAAGGTTGCTAAGCTAATGGCTCCACTTGTAGATATGCGATTAATGATTAATGGACCATATCCCCTCTTCTGCAACTTCTTAGCGTGTTGTTTCAAGGTGTATACCAAAACTAAATCTCCTTCCTTCATATTTTTGTCCTTTATGTGCACGTCAAAGTAGGCTTTTTGTCGTCGTTTAGCAGCATAAATACCTGCTACTGCTTGTAACCTAGTTTCATGAAGCTTTTCTATTTGGTCCAATTGTGCTGATAGTTCATGTCCTGTCCACTCGTAAGTAGTTGCTACTCTAAGAGTGGGAATTAAGAAATCAATTGGCAAAATAGCATTTTGTCCGTACACTAAGTTAAAAGGAGTAGTGCCTATGGCGGTTTTATAGGCTACTCGAAATGCCCATAAAGCATGATGTAACTGCTTATCCCAATCTGATCTACCATTGTTAACAATTTTGGTGAGAACAGTCCACAAGATTTTATTCGAACTTTCTGCTTGTCCATTTGCTTGTGGGTGATAAGGAGCTGATTTCTTATGAATCACCAAGAATTCATTCAATAAAGCTTCTATCACTTCATTAACAAAGTGCGTACCTCTATCACTCACAATTTCTATAGGTAATCCAAATCTAGTGAAAACGTTCTCAAAGAGAAATTTGGCCGTGGTTCTTGCGTCATTTTTCTTTGTTGCTTTTGCTTCAACCCATTTGTTCAGGTAATCTGTGGCTACGATTATATATTCAGCATGGGATCCTTTTGCTGGTGGGCTAATAGGTCCTATGAAGTCTATTCCCCATTTTGTGAAAGCTCTAGCACTCATCATGGGTCTAAGTGGCATCTCATCCCGTCTAATTGGATATTTCGTTCGTTGACATGTATCACACCGCTGCACATATGTTATGGCATCTTGATGTAGAGTTGGCCACCACATTCCAGCAAAGAGGATCATTTTTGCTGTTTTGTCTGCAGAAAAGTGTCCTCCTGCAGCTCCTGTATGAGCCATCTCTAAGACAGAAAGATATTCATTTTTGTGAATACACATTCGTAATTGGTTATCTTTCCCTCGTTTAAAGAGTTGTTTTCCTATGATGGCATAATCCTTACTCTGTTCTTCAAGAGCACGCTTCCTTGCTAAAGTAGCTCCGTCAGGGTATTCTTGAGTTTTCAAGAACTTTACTAGAGGCATGCTCCATCTTGGTGCTATTGTAGAATAGCATAAGGTAGAGTTCTCATCTGGGATTTGTTCTTGACAGGTTGATACATAGTTATGTGCATCTCTTTGCATGGTTGGCCAATATATGCCAAATCTCTTTAGTGTTTGCCACGTTCCATTTGCATTCAAATGAGTTTTCCATTGGTTTATGTGTGCTTTCTGAAGCCACATTTCTTGTTCCTCTTCTTCCACGCATCTCATCAATAATCCACTTGAATCCTGGTGGTACAAACTTCCCGCAATGATGTGAAGGTTTTTAGTCCTCCAGAGGTCTTGCGTTTGGTTTGGTGTGATCCCATCTTTAGGTCCATGTGTAAGTATAGGGATCAATTTTTCTGCCCATTGAGGACATACTTCCAGGTTAAAAAGGTAAGTATCTGGCAGATCATCTGGTACTCCTATGGGTGGTTCTCCATGGGTCATCCGAGATAAGTGGTCTGCTCTTATGTGGGTGTTTCCTTTCTTGACTATGACCTCAAAATCAAATTCCATTAGCAATAAAAACCATCGTACTAGTCGTCCTGTATTACAAGGCTTGTTGACTAGGTACAATAGGGCTTGATGATCAATGAAGAATTTGAATTTGTTTGCCAGTAGGTAATGTCTGAACTTTTTGACTGCATATACCATCCCTAGGCCTTCTCTCTCCGTGGTAGTATAATTGCATTCCGCTTGATTTAACTGTCTACTAGCATAGGCTATAGGGTGGTCTAATTTTCCTGTGTCAACAGGTTGAGCTAAGATGCAACCAATGGCAAACTTGGAAGCATCCACATGAATGTGAAACGGTTTATTCCAGTTAGGGACTCGAAGGATTGGAGCTGAACTCAATCGATTCTTTAACTCATTAAAAGCTTTTTTGCATTCTTCGGTCCATTTAAACAAAGTCAATAATGCATAAAGAGTTCTAGCAATTATGGCGTACATATGTATGAATCTTCGATAGTATCCACAATGTCCCATAAATGCTTGAACTTCTTTAGCAGTCTTTGGTCTTGGTAAATCCAAAATTACTTTGATTTTGTCTTCGTCTATTGAAATCCCATTCTTAGAGACAATATGTCCTAAGATTTTCCCTTGTCGAACCATGAAGACACATTTTTCAGGATTGAGGCATACTCGGTATTGTCGACATTTAGCAAAAATCTTTTCTAGTTCAGGAATGTGCTCTAATCATATAGCTGAATATGTACAAAGATCATCCACTTATACCTCCATACTTTTTCTCAGAAATTCCTTGAACACATGACACATCAATCTTTGGAAGGTAGTTGGGGCATTCGTTAAGCCAAAAGGCATGACTCTAAAGGTGTATACTCCCCATTCAGTTGTGAAAGCTGTTTTATGTTGGTCCTCAGGAGCAATGGCCACCTGATTATACCCTGAAAAGCCATCCAAAAAACTATAGACTTCCTTCCCTGCTACCCTTTCCAAGAGATGATCCGTAATTGGTAAGGGATAACTATCCCTTATGGTTGCGGCGTTCACTTTCTTCAAATTGATGCACACTCTTAATTTTCCATTCTTTTTCGGTACCACTACCAAAGGTGACACCCATTCCGTGTGCTCAATCTCATAGATGAATCCAGCATCTAGTAACTTATCTATTTCTTCCTTTATTTTGGCTTAATACACATCATTGTAAGTGTATGGTCTTTGTTTAGAAGGTTTGGCTTCGGATGTCATGGGGATTCTATGCGCACATATAGATGGATCTACTCCTTTCAAATCCTTATAAGTCCAAGCAAAGACATCCCGATATTCTCTTATGAGACAAACTAACTCTTGCTCTTCTTCTAATGAGACATCCTGTCCTATGAAAGTACATCGTTCCTCTCCTCCTTCCATAGTTACAACTATTTTTTTGGTTTGTTCCTTATTATCATATGCTATTCCAGGCTGTGCTTCTCTTTTCGGCATTTGAATAGCAATTTTTCTCTCCTCCACTTCATATTTTTTAAAATGAGCTGGTACCTCAAATTGGTCTTGGGGTTTATTTTCTTCATCTTCTGATTCTCTTTCAATTTCTAACTCCCCTTTCTGTGTGAGTTCCCGGTGTTTTTCATTGGCGGTGATGTTTATGTTGGTGGTACTATTCCCTAGATCCATTGGTTCGGGTTCCATTTCAATGCTCTCGTAGTCCTCCTTCCAGTCTTTCTCGATCACTTCTCCTTCTTCAGCCTCCTGAAGGATTACCATATACAGGCTAACATCATAACCCTCCTCATCGATACATTCGTTCATGGTCACTACTTCTTCGTTTACACAAACATCGAGGGTCGCTAAAATTTCCATCCAACCGTGAGGTTCAAATTCTTCATCTGGAAATACTTGTGGCATATAAGCTGGATCTTGTACAGACCTCGCTATTCCGTGTTTCTGCTGCCATCCTTTTCTTCTCTCCTCTTCCTTCTTTGCAGCTTGACATATCCACAGATGAGTGTCCTCGTTCATCCAGGATTGATCACTAGAACCTGCACTATGAACCGATTGGTCATCTTCCTCTTTATGGATTTGATTCCATTGTAGAGGTGGAACATCTTGATACGTGTACGTATGTAGGTTTATTCTAGTGGTGGTTCCTGCGTGTTGTAAGTATACCGCGTCTTTTCCCCAATCTTGTACGACCTTTAGCTGTCTCATGAAAGGCCTTCCCAAGATCATTTCATAATTGCTTGGCCTTTCAAAGTGACATATTGCTAAAGTGTGTTCGAATTCAACTCCACACGTAGTGAAGACTACTTGTTCCAACAATCCTAAGGGTCTTTCTGTATGTCCATCTGCCATTTGTATTTTCATGCGTGTTGCTCTTAATGCTGGTTTTCCCCATTTCTCCCAAATTTCTTTGGTAGCAATACCAACACCAGCTCCCGAATCTAAGATGGCTTTGGTAGTGTAACCCCTATAAGTAATTGGAAGACAAGTATTTCCTTCATCTCCCTGACTAAAGTCTCCTACTTTATCCACTGGAATTCTCACTGTGTTTACTTCGTCAGCTATCTCGTTCTTTTCCTCCTTGACTTCCCATTGATTGATTGATTTCTCTTTTAACTGTGGTTTTACCTTTAACAGTTCTTCGAATGTTAGGGTACAAGGGATTTTTACCTCTCTAAGGCGTTGTATGATCTCCGATGTTTGGACTGATGGGTTCGTTTCTCGTTTCCTCATTGAGGGAATGCGATACAATTCTGAATTGTGCTCGTACTCCCCGGTGTAGTTGGGCAGTTCCTTTACATCTTCCTTTCCTTGGTCACTTGCATCCATTGGAAAAATTTCCTCGGAATTTAGTTCAGGTATTGATCCCTCTATTTCATTTTCTGCTTCTAATTCTTCGAAGGGCGGTTCCATTCCTTCCACCTTCTTCCATTTGTCCTCTTGAACTCGTGCCCATAGATCCTTAGTCCATTCTCCTTCTACTTCGGGAACTATGGATCCTTCCTTTCTCTCAACACCACGTTCGTCATTCTGTGGTCTATTTACTTTGGGTTTTTCATGAGTGTTTACACACTCTTGGAATTCTCCTTCAGAAATTCGGGTATTGGGTAAAGGCGATGCACGTTTTTCTAAGGTTTGTTGTGCAACTTCTATCAATTTCTTGCAGATTTCCAGTCTTTCTTTTTCTAAGTCGCCTCTCGGATATTCTCTCTCATGTTGCTCTATGGTAGGTCCTGCTCTTATTCGTGCCTTATATGCCTGAATCCACATGGCTAATTCTTCAGGCATAGGATCTGCTAACACTGATCCTACCTCTTCTTTTTTGTATTGTTCATTTTTAATTTCTTCTTTCTTTCTCTGCTCCTCTTTTGAATTTTGTTCGTTCCTTTCATTTTCCTTTTTCTGCCGTAATTTCTTTTCTTTTATCTTTTCTCTCCGGTGCTTCCATCTCTGGGACCTTTTACTTGCAATACTTTTCTCCGGCTCTTCTGAGTCTTCAACTCTTTGAGGGATGGGTGTGTCCCTCTCCTTGTCACTTTGGTTGTTCTCATCCATTTTATCAGGGGTCTCTCTGGCCTTGGCTCTCGTTATTGCTTTCAATGGTACTGTGTACTCTTTATCAATCCCTGATGATTCAATTACCTCTATTACGTTGATTTGTACATTTGATGTAACCTTGTTGGGATTCTTGGGGCAATCTCTGAAAAGATGTTCCTTACCACAATCACTACAGTAGCCCTCCCAGACTCGTGGTGGTGGTGGGTTTGGCAATGTGCATTC
Organism: Ceratopteris richardii; assembly: GCA_020310875.1. Taxonomy (NCBI): domain Eukaryota; kingdom Viridiplantae; phylum Streptophyta; class Polypodiopsida; order Polypodiales; family Pteridaceae; genus Ceratopteris; species Ceratopteris richardii. The sequence goes on from CM035444.1 coordinate 49,885,153, forward strand.
TCTGATATAATGATCACCTCCACACCTGTAACATGGTCCTCTGGGTACAGGCGGTCTGTTCATGGGTCGGGGTGGTATGGTTGCTCTAGGACCTGTGTACATTAATGACACATAATCCTGCTCATGACCGTATGAACTATCTGGTGCTTCCATGCCATAGGCATATGGTTCATACAATTGTCCATATTCCATCATTGAGCCTTCATAATTAGGGTATGTTCCTTGACTAGGGTCATAAAATGAGTCATATGGTTCACTACTAGTCAAAGGTGTGGCTGGCACTATAGCTCTCTCTAGGTTTTCTTCAGGTTGGGCAATCTTGACTGGGACAACGTTCTGAGGATGGGGCGGTTGTTGTTCTAGTACTGGCTGTGGTTGTGTGTATCCCTGATAAGCATATGGTCGCGGTACTGGGGCCTGTGGCTGATAAGAGGGATACCTAAACACTTCACCTCTTTGATGATTCTGAGGGTACCCGTACGGTCTCATGTATTGTTGTGCTGGTCTCGCTTGCCTATTCTAGGGACAATTTTCTGTGCTATGATTTGTGTATTTTTGTTCCACACTGCAATACTGTAGAGGTCCTGGGACAGTGGGTCTATTATAACCATAAGCTGGTGGTGGAACTACTCCCCTAGTACACAAGTGAGAAGGATGATCACCTCCGCAATGCATACACCTTCTAAGCATGGGTACTCTCATTGGGTTATTGGGGTAGTTCCTCTGTCCTTGAACATTTAACTTTTTCGCTAACAATTCAGCTATTTCCTCTACATTATTTTTAGGTATGGATGAGTTACTGGCCGAATCCTCACTTTTCAAGCTTCTTTGAGGTATTTTCAGATCCTCAGCTAGGTTATCTTCTAAATCTATGCATTCCTTCATGCATTCTTGCAAGGTCTGAACCCTTTTTACATACACCAACGATCTCAGGGATCCGTTCAATAGTCCTTCCAAAAATAATGACACCATTTTATTTTGTGTTGGCCTCTCTTCCACTGGGCATCTGTCTACATATTGCTTGAATCTTCTGGCAGCCAATCTCACTGACTCGGTAGGGACTTGTTTGAAGCTATGGATTAATGATGAAGAATTGTTTTTAATTCCTGATTTAGTAAATTCCTCAATCATTTCTTGGTATACTTGCTCCATGTTCTGAAAGGTATTAGGGTCCAATGGTTGAAACCATGCTAACGCTGTGTCTGACAAGGTAAGGCCAAAGGACTCATATTGAATCAAAAAGTCTTCTACCTGTTCAGCTCTGATTACTTGTTTAAATTCTGCTATATGGTTGTAAGGTTCACTAGAACCATCATAGTGATTTCTCATACATTTGGCAACTTGGATTGGCCTTAGTCGTCTTCCTGCTTCGGGTTGTCTAGGTATCACTGGGAAAATAGGTCTTCCTATAGGTACGTCTGGTCCTCTTACTACCGGCGGTCTGACTGGAGCATGAACTCCATGTCTTGGGTCAATAGTTGGTTGAGGTTAGTAGTTAGGGTTATTTACAGGCATTGCGAACTGTACAGGAGGTCTGAAGGGGATTTGAGTTGGTTGTGTTTGTTGGGTTTGTTGTGTTTGGCCCGACTGTTGGTATGAATCATTATGGGAAGTTCCCAGTGGGTTTCTTGATGTAGTGGCTTGGTCCCTAGGTGGGAACACTGGGATGTTTTGATACTTCAATTCCGCTCTTTCCGCTTCTATTATGGGCCAATATCTTCTCTAATTTTTATCCAGATATGTGATAATGGTGGAAAAATCAGGATCCTGCAACTCATAAATGGTGATTGGATTAGGAGCAGCTTCCCAAATTGAGGAATGTGCTCTAAGGAGATGCTCCATCCCATTGATCAAATATACATCCATTAAGGTGTCATCCTAGGGAATCAGATCTCCTCTCCAGATCCTCGCAACTGTGGATCTTCCTCTAGGCATGGTTACTTGCTCTTCATTCCCTCCTCCAGAAGCATTATTTTCTTCACCAATTTCGTTAATGTTCTCTGGGTGTTCTGTGACAACATATTGTATATCCCTTTTGTCCATGTAAAGTCCTCCTACGTATTTGACTGCGGGTCTAGGCACTATGTAAGCCTCTGAAGCTTTCTTTAACCTGGCCACAGATCTGTTTAGACCATCCAGATAAATGGTGACCTCATTGTGGTTGGTGTTCACATAAAGAGGTTCTGTACTCTCCCTCAATGATTGACATCATGCCAATCATGGGTACTGTGTTCTGCATATCCTCTGAAGCCATGGGAATTTCTTCCTCTGACTCACTGGAGGTCTCAGAATAGTGTGAACGGTTACTCGGCTCTGCTACACTTCCTACGGAAGAAATTACACTTCTTCGGCTTCCTAGGGTTCTTTCGGATCTCAGGTTCATCCACTTCTGAACTCTGTTCAGTCTGTGCATCATGCCAATCATGGGTACTGTGTTCTGCATATCCTCTGAAGCCATGGGAATTTCTTCCTCTGACTCACTGGAGGTCTCAGAATAGTGTGAACGGTTACTCGGCTCTGCTACACTTCCTACGGAAGAAATTACACTTCTTCGGTTTCCTAGGGTTCTTCCGGATCTCAGGTTCATCCACTTCTGAACTCTGTTCAGTCTGTGCTACCCTTGGGCCTTTGGTACTCTTCACAACAGGTCAAAAAATTTCTAGAAGCCTTTGGCTGGAAAAAATGACTGAAGAATTTTTTTCTGAACATGATACTTGTCTCTCAAAACTCCACGATACACGATTTCTGGGTTCAGACGATACCCGATACTTGGGTCAAAACGATACACGATATTCGAAGGAAACGATACTTGTTACTGGGGGGGGAAACGATACACGATATTTCAATCCCGACGATATTCGATACTTGGAACAGGCGATACTCGATCTGTGCGAAGTATCGCGATCTTTGATCTAAGCGATCTCTGGGCCAAACGATACTTGGTCGAAAACGATATACGATACTTGGGATCCTACGATACACGATCTCTAAATTGAAACGATCGACGATACACGATATTTGGTAAGTATCGCGATCTCTGAGAAGCGATACACGATACTTAACTCAAACGATACACGACCAACGATCGCCGATACTTGAACGAAACGATACGTGATCTTTGGCAAGTATCGTGATCTCTGTGAAGCGATACGCGATACTTAAGCCAACGATACACGATCTTTCTCCAAACGATCGCTGGCAAAACGATACACGATACTTATCAGGTATCGCGATCTTTGACCAAACGATACTTCTCAAGTATCACGATCGGCACGAAACGATACACAATCAACGATACACGATCAACGATCGCTGGAAAAACGATCTCTAACCAAGTATCGCGATCGGTATGAAACGATACACGATCGACGGGAAATATCGTGATACTCGACCACAGGAGCAAAACGATACTTGCTAAGTATCGCGATACTCGACCGCGGGAGCAAAACAATACTTGACCCTTAGACAAATTTTGAAAAATGTTTTTGAAGTTTTGATTTGGACCCCTTGATCTCCTAGCTCCTCTCTCCTCTCCTCACTCTCTGTATCAATCAAAACACACCTTTTTACCCCCTGCAGATCTCAAACGATACCTGGCGCAGATCGTTTCACTCTGAAAGACTTGATTTATGTAATGAGGTTGATGGAATGATACAAAAGCTTACCTTAGGATTCTATCACAACCCTCTACTCCTCCTGATTAGCTCTGTATAGCTAAGATTGCTCCACACTCTGTCCACGATCTCTACCACAGCTCACGATACTCGACGCTCTCTCTCTCGATACTTGCTCAAAACAAGTGATTTTCAAAATGACTCTTTTTGGCTTTTATACTTGGTTTTTTTCCTATCTACTGAAAATGAAACAACAAGACAAAAAGTGAAAGCTACTCTAATCTACTCCCTCACTCTTCCTACTCTCCTAAACCTAAACCTGAAACTTATCACACACACCTCGGGGATGTGAAGTAACAAGTGCTGAAGTGACTGACTACTTGCCAAAGGACAATTTCACCTCTACAAGTACGATTCTATCACACTCGATCTATAACCATCACGAAGGCACCTTGGTTGAGTGTTCCCCGGCAACGGTGCCAAAAACATGTGTACTTGAGCCAAGAGAACTCAAGGACTTGTGCCAATGAGACTATACCTCAATTGCCACACAAGTGCATATAGTGGGTACTTTAACACACATCTAAATGTCAATCCTAAGGAGCAACTTACCAAGTGTATGAAGACGTGTGCACACGTGATGGAATATGAAGTGGTTTAGCTAGCATGCATGAGAAAAGACTACTACCTCTCACACTCTCTGAAATACTGAAAGTGTTTGCCGCAAGCCTCTTACAGCAGTTTTAGTATTTTGAGGTTTTCTCCCAGCCCAGAACTCCGAACATAGGCAATAGGGTACTCATTTCGAAGCTCTCGACGAGACGCATCCAATGGTGTGGTTTCACTCAATTCTGACTACTCTACTTCAAGTTATGGCAAAAACAGTGAATGACGGGAATCACAAATACCCGCGCCACAGCTTCTCCTAGCTTACGCACGCACTACAGCAGCTCAAAACCAAGGGGAAGGGATAGACAACAGTCCTACACATGCATTACAAGCATCACACACACATACAAGAGCGAAATGAAGATCAAAATCAGCAAGAAAGAGGCAAACTCGAAAATTTGAAGAGCTCCTTCTTCACAATGGCAAGAAGTTTTTACAATGAGTCACAAAGTGACTTATATACATGAGCCCTAAGTTTGGTCCTTTCACACAAGAGATCGGTACTTTATTCACTAAGAGACTAATTTCCTACTATTGTACATGGGTAATCTCTACTCTTCTGTGGGGATGCATCTAGAGGACTCCTCTAGTGCATTTACAATGGAGATATATTACAAGAATGAATATGATACAAAAGTTTGGTGTCCAAATCGGAAAAATTTTGGGGCCCGTCTTTTTCTCTGCTTTGTACTTCTTTAGCTCTGCAACAGCCCTTCTTCCCCTACTCACTCGGTTGCAGTATCACACTCTCGTCCAATACCTTCGTCACCCAATTATCCCCCCCCCCCCACTTCCTCTTCTGCTACGGTATCGGTGAAACCTTCTCTCCCATTGTTGAACTTTTTAGAACCGGATTCTTTTCAACAATTACCCACCTCTGATTTTCTTATTCATTTATCCAAACAACTCTCCACTCAATTGAATGCTACTCAGTAGTCACTGCGAAATGAGTTTCAATCGAAGGTTGATGTATTAGAGGCAAACATCACTCCATTGCAGGAAGAAATTTTAGTGGTTAAAGCAAATGAATGCTTATTACAAGAACAGATTGAGGGTAAGGATGATGTCATTGAAGCTAAAGATGTAGAAATCACTCTTCTACAACAGGCGCTGATTGACAAAAGTGATGCTATGACTACTCTTGGCTATGAGTTTGCAAACACTCACACCAAATTGGTAGATATCGAACAGACCTTTACAGTACTTTTTGATAAAGCGCTTCAAGGTGAAACAGAATTCTGCAAGTTAAAGAACAATTTTTTCAAAAAGGACAAGTGATTGGTGAAGAAATCGATCACAATATTCAGTTAAAGAAAGAGATTGAAGCTATTCAAAAGGATTTCCAAGATTTCTTTAAAACAATGTAGTTTGAGAAGCAAGAATTGGACCATCGAGAAAAGTAGTGAGGTATTTAGTGATGCAGAGATTGCTGATGCTAAGTTACCCCATGATAGAGCTATAGCAAATGACTTTTATCTCCAAGAAGCTTTCTTACAAAGCCAACGTGAACTTCTGTTATCTCAAGTTATTGCTTCCAGTTCAGTGCGCATGCATGCTCATCTAGTAGAACTGCATGTTCTCCAAGAAATGTAGAGTCTCTAAAGTAGAAGATTTGGCGAACTTTCAAATTAGCTCATGCTATGTATATTCAAGGCATTGTTGATGATTCCTAGTTATCTTTTTGTAATCAACCAATTCTGGGTTCGAGTCCACCGTGCGTGCCAGTGTTAGGCCATCGAAATGTAATGATAATTACCAAAAAATGTAATTAGAAAAGATGCACATGGAAAGGATGTAGTGCACTGTGCTTGCGGAATGCTTCAGAGCAAGTTTGATTTAAACTAGTGTATTGAATTTCTACTACTCAGAGGAGAGTACTACATCAGCTTGGCAAGAAAGGATAAGCAATGAATCTCATTCAAGTGAAGGAAGTAGGAAAGGAAAGGAAAAGGCAAATGATGAAGACCATCCATGGATAGACATGGACTCTACAAGTGACGTAGATGTGGATAAAATAGAAGTTTCAAGATTAAAGCATCTAAACCAAGGAGAAGGACACTCCTACCACCTAATGGTGAGGTAAGGTCATCCAATAGAGTTAAATACCTTGTTCAAAGGTTAACTTATGATTCGTTCATTGCAAGAAATTATGCCTATATGAGTCAACTTATAGCTTCTAAAGAACCTAACTTTTTTGAAGAGGCAAATAAGCATAGGGAATGGGTTGAATCCATGAAGGAGGAATTCAAGGCACTTGAAAAAAAATGATACTTTGTCATTTGGAGTGATATCTCAATTTTTGTAGGCATCGATAGTACCTCATCTTGCTGTACGCAAAAGGGTACTTAGGTACCTCAAAGGATCAGTGAACGAAGGGATATATTATCCATTTGATGATGGATTGAATGTACAAGATTATTGTGATGTTGATTGGGTAGGTTGCAAAGATGAGAGAAGGAGCACTAGTGGATATGTTATCATGTTAAGGAAGAAAACCATCTTATGGATGTCAAAGAAGCAACCAACAATGGCTCTCTGGTTGACCCAAGTTGAGTAAAGAGGCTTAGCACAAGTCTCATGTGAGTTTATGTAGCTTACGAAGTTGTTTGTTGATCTTAATTTTCAAGTTAAGCAAGTATCTATTTTTTGTAACAACATAAATAGCATATGATCGGCTCTAAATCTATTGTTCCATGCAAGGTTGAAGCATATAGAGCTGCATTACCACTTTATTAGAGAGAAGATCATATCAAATGATGTCAAGGTGGAGCATGTCAATACAAAGGACCAATATGCAGATATGCTTACAAAAGCTTTGGATGTAGTACAGCTAGGACACTTTAAGGCATGCATCGGAATAAAGGACCTAGGTGTTGAGCCTTGAGGGGGAGTGTTGAAAATCAAGTCTCAACCATGCAAAAGGACTCATCCATGACTTCTTCAATTGGACCAATACAAAATGAGGACCCAAAGTTTTGGAATCAAGTTAGAAGATTGACCAAATTCAATCATATTCAAATCTCATCAATCACCCACCAAAACATGCACCGACATTGACTCGTGGGTGGTGAGCTAGATTGTATGAAATGTAAAAGCTCTATATAAGCACCATTCTGCCTTTATTTCTTGTGTTGTATGCATTTCATGAGTTTCCCACTTAGTTTAGTGAAGTACTAATGTGTATAGGTGTAGAGAAACATCTAGAACAGTGATCATATATCACATCTTATTGGCCTAGTGGAGGGTAGCCATCTTTCATTGTTGCATTGGATTGTTGGAATCATCCCCCATCATAATGGGCAATACATGCATCACTAAAGAGGATAGATGTCAACCTATATCATATTTTATGATTTTTCCAAAGCATAAGGAATCAAACAAGTGTTACATCCAAGTGCAACTCAATTGTGGGGACTTTGAGCTTTTTGAATGATCACACTCATATATGTATCTACGTACTTATTTTCATGTTCATGAAGATTAGAAAGGAAAGAGTAATAACATACTTACAAGAATCACAATAACATCTTTATAAATTTCAAATTACGTCAACATAAAATGGTGGTCTTATTGCACATCAATCAAAGAATGTAACATGGTTTTTGAAATTTGTGGCTAAACTAGATGAATATGAGATACTTTGGAGAATCAGAAATAGGTTAGAGTAACTCTAAGATTGATGAATAGATCAATCAATTTTTAAATTTTAGAATTAGATATAAAGTACTTCAATATAAAATTCAATAAATGCATATGGTAGTGAGCTACATTTGACGTAAGACCCTTCGTTTTGCCTCTTAAATGTGACTTCATAATATTGATTTACCTCAAATATTTCAACCCTTTCATATAGTTCTTCCAACTTTTAGGAAGTCATGTTTCTTTGTTAACTTGTTTACATAGATTAGCAAGAAAGAAGGGTTTGGGGACTGGATAGTAACAGTTGGTTATAACCTTTTGGATCAATACACTCCTACTAATCTTATTGTTGGAGATAGACGTCTGCGGAAGCACGTGAACAGCACAAGGAAAGAGAAGAAGCTTGGAGCTCAACACACAATACTGAATGTATTACTAGAGAATGTACAAAGATAAGTAGCCCATTAGGGCAATAGGCGTATATACAAGCCGGGGAAAAAAACTCCTAAAGAGGGAAAAAAGTGCCCCGGCGGTCCTAGTGTGTTGATACACATCACTACCTAAATATATCAACAAATCCCCCCTGGGAGTGATGCGGTGAACAAGGAGCTAGCACTCATGTATAAGGAAGTGTCAAGCTATGTGGAAATCACTCCACAAAAGGAAGTAAGCCCAAAGCTTTGCGGAAAGCTTCAAACTTCTCCCTAGGTAGAGCCTTCGTGAAAAGGTCTGCAATGTTCTCCTGCGTGGGCACATATGCCAAGCTGATCTCCCTAGCAGAGAACCTCTCCCTGACATAGTGATAATGCACCTCAATGTCCTTAGTGCGAGCATGGAACACAGGGTTCCTCACAACTGCCAATGCGCTCTGACTGTCAGTGAAGATGGTGGTGGCAGAAGACTAGCCAACACCCAAATCATCCATAAGGCATCTGAGCCACACACACTCAACAGTCGCTGTGAAAGCTTCCCTATACGCAGCTTCACAACTGGAAGTGGCCACAGTAGGTTGCTTCTTGCTCAACCAAGATATACATGAGCTACCAAGCATGAAGCAAAAATCACTGGTGGACACACGAGTGTCATAGCAACCATCCCAATCTGAATCAGAAAAAGCATGCAAATCTGGCGATAGTGATCCCCCCTTGGGATAAAACAACCCAAGTAGCCGAGTACCAGTCAAGTAGCGAAAGATGCGCTTAACCGCCTTCCAATGTGTGACTCCTGGGCAATGCATAAACCTGCTTATCTGTGAGACAGCAAACTGAATATCTGGCCGAGTAATACATAAGTAAATCAAGCATCCAACAGCCTGCTGATAGAGAACAGCATCAAATGCATCTCCAGCATCATGAAGACTCAATCGTAAACCTGTCTCCATAGGGGTGGCAATAGGCTTACAATCTTCAAGGCGAAAATGCTACAATAATGTGTCAATATATTCCGTTTGACACAAAGCCATTCCACCATCAACTTGCATAAATTGAATGCCCAAATAGTGATGCAAATGCCCCAAATCAAACATCTAAAATGAGGCATGTAAATCAGCCTTAAAATCAGCAATATGCTTCTCAATAGGACCAGTGAGCAGCATGTCGTCAACATAGACAACAATGATCATAAGCACATCATTAGCACGCTTAAGATATAAAGTGCTTTTAGATGGACTATTCTCAAAAACCATGTGCAACCAGATAGGCATGTATCTTCTCATACCAAGCACGTGGTGCTTGCTTTAAACCATATAATGCCTTCTTTAACCTGCACACCTGGTTTTCATGCCCTTTGTGCACAAAGCCACAAGGCTGAAAAACATACACTTCTTCATGCAAGTCACCATTCAGAAATGTTGTTTTAATGTCCAACTGATGTACATTCCAACCATGATGGGCTGTAAGTGCACAAATGCTCCGAACAGTAGTCATACGGCATGTAGGTGCAAAGGTCTCATCAAAATCAATGCCTCTTTCCTACGCATTTGCAACAAGCCTAGCCTTATACCTGTCAACTGTACCATCAAGTTTACACTTCAGCTTGTATACCCACTTAGTGCCAATGGCCTTCTTGCTAGGAGGCAAGTCACATAAAGACCATGTACCATTCTTCATTATAGCATCAAATTCAGATTGCATAGCAGCCATCCAATTTTCTGAATTTTGTGCTTCATCAAAAGAAACAGGCTCATTCCTTCTCATCACAGAGACTAGACACAGCCATATCATAGCAATCTGATGCAAAGGAGGCACTATGAGAGCCTGAACGAGTACGATATGACAAAGGTGCATCTAATTTGTTGTCACGCAAAGTCTCCACCAGCCACTTTGGCATAGTTTTTGCCTCCTCAATATCATCTCTCTCATCAACAAGTGCATCATGTAAATCTGCATCAGAAATGGGATGATCTACATCATCACATGAAACCTGCAAAGGCTGAGAAGTTGCCTCATTAGGACCAACAGTAGACTGTCCACCTGTAAAAAGAGGCATCAAAGTAGCATACATGTCTTTGGAGCTAACAGATGTCTCCTTAGTACATGAAAGCAATGGCTTAATAGCATCTTCCACAAAAACAACATCACGGCTAACCAGAATGCGTTTAGTCTGTGGAGGATATAGATGATAGCCTTACTTTCAGAACTGTACCCAACAAAAATACATTTTACTGCCTTATCATCCAATTTTTTGTGATGTTGTTTAGGCACTAGTGCATATGCCAAACAACCAAAAACCCACAGATGAGCAACAGATGGCTTGCGATCATGCCAAGCCTCATATGGAGTGATAGACTGTAGCGCTTTAGTGGGACACCTGTTAAGTACATATGCTCCACACATGATAGCCTCAAGCCAGAAACTATGTGGTAAAGCCTGACTCGTGATCATACACCTCGCCATCTCCATAAGTGACCTATTCTTCCGTTCAGCAACTCCATTCTGTTGAGGTGTATATGGCACTGTACACTGGTGTTTTATCCCACTTTCAACCATAAATGCATTAAAATCAGAAGACATATATTCCCCCCCTCGATCAGAACAGAGGGTGCCCATTTTACATGCTGACAGATTTTCAACCAAAACCAAAAACTGTTTGAAGCACAAAAACACTTCGGACTTTGCCTTCAATGGATATACCCATGCATGCCTGGAAAAATCATCAATTAAAATCACGAAGTAAAGATAGTTTCCAAAAGAAGGTGTCTGCATAGGACCACAGACATCACTACGTACAAGCTGCAAGTTCTGTGTAGCCCAAACTGAACCATCTTTTGGAAAGGAGGAACGCTGCATTTTGCCCAAAATACACCCTTCACATACATGTTTTCCAGGTGCCTCAAGCTTGGGCAAAGAAGACACCATATCAGATTTCTGCAGGCGTAGCAAACTAGCAAAATTCAGATGACCAAAGCGTGCATGCCAAAGCTTTGCATCTAAGATAGCCATAGAATCATGAACTGCACATGCCGAATCATTCACAGATCTTTCATAGTCTATGAGCTTATACAACCCACGACATAAAATGCCAGAAGCAATAATAACATCGCCATTTGACAGATCATGAACAGTACATCTGTCATCAACAAATTTCACAACCAAGCCAATCTTGGCTAATGCAGAAACTGATAACAGATTCTTCTTGATCCCTGGCACAAATAAAGCATCTGACAAGGTGAAAGAACTACCATCAATAGTAGTCAGAATGATCTTACCAACTCCCATAACAGGATAAGAGGAGTTGGTGCATGTGACACTATTCTCTGTAGGGGCAGGCTCGAGTGAAGAGAAGAAACAGCACTGCGAGGTAATATGTTTGGTCGCCCCACTGTCAAAGTACCAAACATCTGAGTCCACTGCAGACATGCACTGCTCATGAGAAGATGGGTCAAAACTACAAACAATAGTAAACGCCCATTCTTCTTCCTGCACAAGATTAGCAGACTTTGTTTTTGGTGTAGAGGCTTCTGCAACAACCATTCCAGCCTCCTTTTTCTTTGCCTCTTTTGCAGCCAGTTTTGGACAGTTCTTTATGATATGATCATTCCCTTTACAGTACTTGCAAAACAATTTCTGCTTTTCTGATTTCTTCTCATCTTTATCCTGGTTCTTCGAATGTGCAGCATTTGCAGATTTTTGCTTACTAGTAGAAGAGCTCCATTTTCCTTTGCCCTTCTGACTAGCCAGGAAAGCTTGATCTGCAACACGCATAATGGACCTGTTCTGCCTGGACTAATTTTTCTGCAACAGAACAGAGACTAACTCCTCAAATGACAAGGCATTTGGATTGCCTTTCATCATCAACCAAAGAGTAGAAGCAAACCTCTGATATGAATCAAGAAGACCATTCAGAACGGTCTGCACAAGTGAGCTATCTGGTATAACCTCATCAACAGAAATCAATTGTTCCTTCAAGTCTTTGATCTTTGTTAGGAAACTGTCCATAGAATCACCTTCATTCATGTGCTCACTCTCCAATTGTTTTCGGAGGTAAGCAACACGAGCCTCATTCCTAACTTGGTACAATGTGGTAAGTGTATCCCAAGCATCCTTAGTTGTTCTGCAAGAGTGCATATGAGGAATAATGGCACATTTGACAGACAAAGCTATCAATGCATGTGCCTGGCATCTCTGCCATCCCAACGAATCTGCTCTGCAGTAGGTGTAGCAAAAAGAGCAGCACGAACAGGAATCTGCACAATATCATCTTCGACACCATCTTCATCAGCTTCAGCACCTGTATTTGCAGTATCTGTTGTTACAGGTGTAACAGGACGTCTTTCAGCATCCTGCACAATGTTCCACAATCCTTTTGCAACCAATACATGTCGCATCATATAAGCCCATAATGGGTAATTGGTACCATCCAACTTATCCTCAACAGCCAACATACGAAATACATCACTACTTTCAGCCATGGCCGATGACTAAAATACCTTGATGCAGAAAATTGATTGTATCTCAAAAAGTTGAACAGAACTGCCCAGACGAGTTCTGCTAAGTCTGTAGCAGACTTCAAGATGCTTATACTGGAGAATCGAAACAGGTATGTACCTTTGGCACAAAAAGACAAAATAGCCTGGACAAGCACTATGATAGTGCGTTCGGAGGCCAAAACAAGCTTAGATCGCGATTTCGGCACCACAGAGCAAAGCAGTTTTGATCTCTGAAATAGCCTGAGTATGCTCACCAAATTTCATGCGAATCTGAGACTGCAAACGGAGGAGTGTCGACGACGCCCTAGATGAAGCGACGACTTTCTCTGATACCAATTGTTGGAGATAGACATCTGCGGAAGCATGCGAACAGCACAAGGAAGGAGAAGAAGCTTGGAGCTCAACACACAATACTGAATGTATTACTAGAGAATGTACAAAGATAAGTAGCCCATTAGGGCAATAGGTGTATATACAAGCCGAGGGAAAAAAACCTCCTAAAGAGGGAAAAAAGTGCCCCGACGGTCCTAGTGTGTTCACACACATCACTACCTAAATATATCAACACTTATCCCCTTTATTATATTAGTTAAAAGCTCCATAGCCTACCAATGTAACCTACCGAGGTGACTATTCTTCCACATAGACAATGAGATTGTACTTTTTCTCACAAATAGACGAACAATCACACATCTCTCTCTATCTCTTTGTATCAAACAAGAAAGAAATACACAACACAACATAAACACCAAAAACTAAATTGTGTTTGCAAAAATCTTCTTGAATCACTTTATGATTAGAGGAAATTGGATGTTTTTGATAGTCCATCATTGATATCCCACCATCTCTACTTTGCAATAGTGACATGAAGGATTTATATCTTGTTTGGTATCACCATTTCCAAATGCATATGCAGTTTGGTATACTAATTACATTGATTCCTTTACAAAAATGCAAGTATCCCTCGGTGCCCAATAATATCAAGAGAATATTCACAAATGCTGAAAAGAGGAAGTTTTGAGTCAAATGGCACATGGCAACAATTTTCAAGAATTTGATGTGTATGCACAATATAAGAAGAGGAGGTAACTATAAGCATCAATGCATCTATTGTGCATATCCAAAAAAATTGGCATAATTGTGCACTTGATAGACATCAGCTTGATCAAAAGCTTAAGCTCTCTTACCAATATGATTGACCAATATTACCATTTATAAGTTACATTCACTTAATTGTAAAGATGTTTCAACTTAGATTACACATAACTCACACCTAAAATCTAGCACAAATGTGACTATCTCTAAAATCCATAGGGTACTTAATGAAATTATTTGCCACCCTAATGGAATATTAAAATAATAGAGGATACTCAATAAACCATAAGTTGGCATATCTTACATATTTTCTTTCTTTATGTTACTATCTTGCCAATATTATTGACCAGTCTTAACATTTAAATATTACATTTACATTTTCAATTTGTAAAAAAGTTTCGACTTAGATAACACAACTCACACATAAAATCTATCATGGTGACTACCTAAAATTGATAGGGTACTTAGTGAAATTGTTATCCACCCTACTGGATATCTGAAAAAAACAGAGGATACTCAGTAAACCATAAGTTGGCATATTTTACATACTTTCTTTTAAGTCTTTTTCATTAAGCTTTTATTTTTGCTTTCTCCATGTCCTCTATTATTGCTGGATTTCATTCTCTTGTCAGACTATCATCAAAGCATAGAAAGTGTCCTTTTCCATAAGGCTCAATGTAGATACATCTTTATGTGGTATGATAAAGCATAAAAACATAAATAAAGTTCAAAAATGATATATAATTTTGACTTTATGCCTAAGATAGTATCTACAAATATTCAATGATATATCGTTCTCTAAAAAAACATGTTATTATACAATTGCACATGCCATTGGGTTTCCTCAAAAAAATAATAAAATGAAGAGCAAAATGAACATAGTTACACTTTTAGGATCTCTATATTGATTATCCTCTTTGTAGAACTATGGCAGTCTACACTCTACATCGATGCAAAATCATATCTCAAAAGATGTGACATATGTCAATGGAAAAAATACCCTATGTAAAGACAGTATGCCACTATGACTTATAATAGGCAACAAAGCTCTTAGTCCATGGGGATTAAAAATTATAGATCTTTTTATCCCATCTGCATGACGTACTCATGCTACATATATAATAGTGGCCATAGATCACTTGAAAAAAATGGATGGAAGCAAGAGTCACAAAGAAGAATGATGCACAAACCACTGCAAACAATGTCTATTTGAGCACAATTTCCCGATTAGATTTTGAGTGATCAAGGCACTCACTTCATCAATGAAGTAGTATAATGGTTTTTCAATGAATTCTTAGTCATTCACAAAAAAACATTCCTATACCACCCATAGGCCAATGGAGAGGTCCAAAACTCAAATAAGATTATTTTTACCACTCAAACTGAGATAGTAAATAAAACTATATCTAATTGGGGGAAATGGCCACATCATGTTATTTGCACTTATCAAGTAGCATATAATATTGCTTTGGGAATGATGCCATTCAACCTAGTGTACAAAGAAAATGTAATAGTCCCAATAGAATTTCTAGTACTAACTCTTAGATTTGTGAAGGACTACGAAGGGAAAAGGCATGAGCTTTCTTACTAAATTGAGGAAGTTTAGAAATTACAAGGAACATGACTTTAAGTAGTTTCAAATACTACTAGATTCACTTGGATTGTATTCTATTAGATTCATTTTTACACATAAGTGCATCTCTCAACACAAAACCCCTATCTAGATTGAAGGACCTACATGTAGAAATCACACTCGTGAAGCATAAATGATATGAATGGAGGACATCAATTCAAGTGTCTATGTGAAATCTCAAGTCCTAGTCATATTGAAAATTCAAGCATGGATGTTTATTTATTGGTACGTGATGATATATTTAAAGGTATAATACTAGGTTAGGATTGTCTCTTTGAGTATTCAATGATGCTACGTATTTCTCAAGGTAATTTATCTTCACTAATTCAGCACCTAGAAATCTTTAACTTTTTAGAAGAGAAAGGTAATACTCTATGAAAAACAATTAGACCCTGTGTACTAAGTGTTGGAGAAACGCAGTAGAAAGGACTCGAAAAATTCTAATCAGGACTCAAAAGACTATAAGAGAAATTCGAAAAAAAAGAAGAGAAACGGTGTACCGGAGGCTCTCACGGCTTGAAGAAGAGGTGAACAAAGGTAAGTTACATTGCCAACAGGGTCTTTTGAAAATCAGGGGAAGACTAAGATTAGAGGAGGAGGTCCAAAGGAAAAATCTTCAAATTTTCTTCAAAGATTGGTGGGCAGGGAAGGCCGACAAACCAACGAAAGAGATGTGTAACATCCTCAAAAGGAAACAAGCTAGGGAATCCATCCCCCTAATGGTCGATAACAATGGAACTGAATGTTGCACGGAAGTGGAGAATAGAACTATCATCGTCGAACATTTTACCAATCTTCTCGGGGTCTCGACTCCTCTTTCCCCCCACAGGTGCGACTCCATGGCAACCATCTCAAGGGTTGCTCAAACCAGAATCCCACAAAACTTGAATGCTCTACTGGATGCTAACATCTCCGAGAATGAAATTATTGCGGTTATTGATGCCCTTCCCAATGGGAAAAGCCCGGGTCCAGATGGCCTTACCAATGAGTTTTTCAAGTCCTTCAAACATCAGGTGGCCACCCCACTGCGCCTCGTGTGGCAAGAGGCTCTCTCTTTTGGTGCCCTCCCTGAGTGCCTGAATAATGGCGTCATCAAGTTAATCCACAAACGGGGAGATAAGAACAAAATTGAAAACTGGCGTCCGATTACCATGCTCCAAACTGGATACAAGATAATTGCAAAAGTTATCGCCAACAGAATCTCCTGTCATTTAAAGTCATGGCTGTGCGAGGACCAGAAAGGTTTTATCAAAGGTAGATCTATACTTGAAGCTATTATCGATATTTGGGAAGGCCTTACTTTCGCTGAGGAGTCTGCTCAAGATCTAGTTTTCATTAAGATCGACTTCGACAAAGCGTATGACAGATTGGAATGGGACTTTATTCTTCAATCATTGAAAGACCTTGGATGCAGCCAAAAATTCACGAAGATGGTTTCCACTCTTCTTGGAAATGCTTCAACTAGAATAAACATCAACGGTAAGCTCTCTGAGCCCATTTGTTTAAAAAGATCAATTAGGCAAGGCTGCCCTCTGGCCCCTTTACTATTCGCTATCGCCTCGAATGGGCTCAGCTGCCTATTAAAGCATCACATGGACGCTGGCAATCTCAAGGGTCTTTCCTTACCTCTAAATCACGGCCAAATGGTTGTGAGACTTTTTGCTGATGACATGAATGCCTTTGTGCATAACGATATAAACAGCATTGAGGTGTTTTGGTGGTGCCTCCACACCTTTTGTGTGGCATCAGGCTCAAAAATCAACCATGCTAAAACTGCTTTTAGAGCAATCAGCGGACCTACTCCCCAATTGCTGGTGGATCGGGGGTGTCAAGTTATCCCTAGCGGTCAAGTCTTCCGTCTCCTTGGCATTCCGATGGGTTTCGGCATCTCAATGGACCAACGCTGGAACTGGGTGCTATCCAAGCTGGATAGCAAGCTGAATCAGTGGAAAGGTATGCAAGTCAACCTGGCAGGACGTGCTATGATTATTAACACTTTTATGCTGTCTACAATTATTTACTTTATCTCGTGTTGGAGACCTAAGGAGAAAGACCTGGCCAAAGTGGAAAGAATCTGCAGGAACTTCCTTTGGACTGGGGACCCCAACAGAAGGGGGGTTCCCAAAATCAAATGGGAAACTTGCATTAGCCCTAAAGACTCAGGGGGCTTGGGAATTTTGGATATTGCTGGATTGGCTGACAAGCTGGCGGCAAAATGGCTTATCAAGGCCTGGTGCAATAGAGAGTCCTCTTGGGCTAAATTGATCTTCAGAAACACGGAAGACCTTACCTTTGTTGGCCTCCCCGGTTGGCAGGACATAGGGATTCTCTCGCTTTTGTTCTCCCCCCACCCGGTCTTCCCTAAAGGCTCTAGCCTCGTGTGTTCTTTATGGAAGAATTGGAACAAGGCCAAACAGTTCATCAGAATCAGTGATGATTGGAAGTGGGCAGCTGGCATAAGACAAAATGACTCTATTTGGTTCCCGATCAGTGGCATTCGGGGAGTGGAGTCTTGGAACCTCCAAACCGCAAGGCGGTTATGGAACAAGGGGTTCAAACAGTGGAAACAGCTCTGGAAACAAGAGACCAGCCAGTGGATCAGGTTCGAAGAATTGGATCCGAGACTTAGTATTACCTTTGAGGAATGGACTCTTCTTCAAAGCAGGTGTCTTGCCTGGGACCGCTCAACTACCCGCCTTCTATGCGGTCAAGATCTTCCTTGCTTGGAGGGCCTCAAATGGAGCAATGGTAAGAAGCTATCCAGAATCCCGAACTTCAAAGGGGATTTGGATGTTCACCACACCCTTAACAAGCGATGGTGCCTTGCGTGGACCAAACTTCGATGGGAGCTAAAATTCATGTCTCTTTGGCACCCCCTGATTGAGGTCAAAAAGTCCGTTCTCATGTGGCAGATCTTGCATAAAGGAATCTGGACCAATGCAAGGGCTAACAAAATCTGTGGTGTGCAGCCATGGTGCAAGCGTTGCCATCGGTGCATCGAAGATTTAGCTCACCTGTTCTTCGACTGCCCCAAGTCCCGTGTTATCTGGCTTCACGTGTCCCGCGTTTTGAGACTCACGAGTCAAATCCACTGGCAACAAGTGATGTTGGGTGAGGCGATCGGATGCTCATCGAGGCTGTGGAATGCCATCAGAGGTGAGGCTCTCTGGAAGATTTGGCGAGAGCGTTGTGCCGTCAATTTTGGCCAAACTCCTAAGGAATGGTCGATCGAGAAATCTTTGTTTCTCCTTGGTAAAAGGATCTCCCGAGTCAAGAGATCGCCACCGTTTAGACATCACTGTATTTATCTCCTCGAAAACAACAAGTTGAAACCCAAATGGGTCCCGCATGAGGGTGATGGTAATGTTATCCACCTCATTTGTAATGCCCTGTAGCTTGCCATACTCCTCCCCTGCATTGTGGGATTTGGGGGGTCCCATGGGCACTAGTCCCACTCACTTGTAACTTTTTCTCTTTATTATAATTAAAGTCCGGGAGATTAGGCTAAGGCCGAACTTCCTTTATTTAATTAAAAAAAAAAATGTTAGATTCAACTTCATTACCACATGGAAAAAAAAATTAACCAAATACAATCCATGTCACAAAAATATGATGTTTTTGTGCTCCACCTCTAAGTTAAAGAGTTTCAACAGATGATAAAGACCATTTTTTGTAGCTCATACCAAGTGGTGTCTCTTTTAATTGTTGGGTGCTTATGTTAACTTTACAATTGTTGACAATACTCTTTTTTTCAGTTGCACATATTTCGTTTTGAGAGTTGTCATCATTGTTACACCTTGTGTTTGGAGTGAAATACATAGGCACATGGACATGGATATTGTTGATTAAGGAGCACAAGCATAATTTAATGTGATGTTATTAATAGGTTTCAATATTGTCCTTGCCAATAAACACTAGAATAAGGAAAACAAAGAGGAAAAAATGGTTAGAATAGATTCTAGTTTCGGACTACACGATCATTATCATCCCACCATCTGATGTCCATATCATCTTTCCTACATCAATATGAGTATAAAATCTAGTGTCCGTACCACCTTGTTTCATATTCACATTGAAATATGTGTGATACTTACCCGAAAGTCCAAATATAAGTTTATAGAGTACCTTTTCACTTAAATTCTTTAAAAGAATTTGAAATTTAAGGAATTACCTCTAAGTTGATTTTCTAGGTTTTGAACCCTTCGCAAGATTATTTCATGATCTCATGCGTTGACTTATACTTGTCCTATAAACTTGAAAAACTTTGGATGGAACATCCATCGTTTTTTCTAGGATTTTCAAAAGAAAACCAATTAAAGTTTCAAGTTCATGAATCTCTTAAATTCAATACCTATTGGTTATACATAATTATTTTTAGTGACAGAAGCTCTTCACCTCTTGCCTTTAGATTCGTTTCTTACTAAAGCTTTTAGTAGCTACCCAGTGACTTCATAGGAATCTGTATGTTGCTTAAGTCTAAGCATCCACTCATGCTTGTAATAACTAACTCCTTCACACTTTTCCTTTGGGTAAGTGTTACTTGGGCATGATATATCTATCTTTGTGGTTTCCAACCCCCTTTAAGGATCCTATCATTTCTAACTAGCATGCCAAAAAGGGGTTTTCTAGACACTTTGCTTGTTTTCTAAAAATATTTTCCAAGAAGATGTTTGCTTTATACCTTCCTCTATCTAACCAATGAAATAGGCTTGATGGTTATGTCCTTTTCTCTAAAAATATTTATTTGAGAAAAAAATCTAAGCTTTCATCATGTGGTAGCTTCTATCTTTAAAATGTCTTTCAAGAGCACATTGTCATTTATTTGTCTTGCAATACTTATGGAATTATATTTGTTTTGGGAAAAGTCCATGGATGAATTGAGATCCATTACTTAGAATGCCTTGCATTCTCAAAGGATAAGTCCATCTTGAATATGGTAGGAAAATTGCATGATTCATGAAATAGGATACTAGAGTGTTTCATTTAAGTTCTTATCTTTAGGAGGAATCTCATTTCCTAAAGATTACTTCGTCTAGGTTCCATTTTAAGATGCAAATCTCAAAAATGAAACTTCAAAGCAACTTCCAACCCTTCTAAGAATAGTTCTTTCAAAGTTTTCATGTTTTTCTTGGCACTCAACATTGTTACTATAGATGCATTCATGGAACCTAACATCCATTTATTGAGCTTCAAAGTTCAATTTATGTTAAATTTCAATCACTTCTTTGATTTCCATCACTCCTTTGGATGAAATCAAGTAATAGCTTTTGTTTTAAAGTGCTCTTGGAATGTTGAAAATTGCTTTAACTTATCATGCTACTTGGATGCATGAGAAATACACAAGGAAGTGTAAGATCTCATTCTAAACTTGTCTTTGACTCTCCAAATATCTCTTAGACTTAGAGACATCATACTTTGTCTAGGCCTCCAAGTAGGCATGTATTCTTGCATAATATTATGGTAAGAAATTCTTTCGAATGTAAAACTTGATTTTCTATTTTATGCTTACTTTTCTATGTAATATATCTTTTATACTTAATGTAAACTTGAAATTAAGTACTTGATAACTACGTATCCATTTAAAAAAGAATCTACTTGTAACTTAAGTAAAAAAATGTGTGGCCAACATTACTATTGCAAGAGAACAAGGATTACAGAAGGTTGTGTATCTCTTAAGCTAAAGAAATGATGGATTTACCTTTGCTCTCCTATAGATGTGGGTACTCATAAAACACCACATCCAACTAAGAATGATCTTTTTTGCTTCTAGATCTCAGATTGTCCATGCACCATGGACCCTTACTTTGTTGTCTATGATCCTACATGTTATGACCCTTCTCACAAGAATAAAAACCTTTGGTGGACTCCTTTGGACCCTTTGCATTAGCTAAGAATGAAACCTCACTTGAATCTTCATTATATGTAAGACATGTCTACTCTTCTAAGAGCATTATGCAAGTATTTAAATGTGAGCGACATGGGTCTAACATTGGGTGTTGAAAGTTGCCGCTAACCCATCACATTTTAAGGAAGAGTTCAAACACACCCTCAAACCAATTTGAAAGTGTTATGGAGACATCAACAACCAATTGATTTTGAAAACGCTTGATACATTTGATGAAGTCCTTTATGCAAACTTTTTCCATTTTGAATGCTTCTCACTTGCATCTCCGTCTTGCAATACTTGTGGGCTCCAAGTTTGGTCTTCTTAGTAGCATCATGTTATCCAACACCTCATAAGGGTGATTTAGATTGCTTAGATCTTAAACTTCTACGATGTGTAGTTTGGTCACTCAAGCTTGCGAAGGGGTGCAACCAAATCAATAGCGATGGATGAGAAAGATAAAGTCATGATCAAGTTTCTAAGCTAATGTGTTAAGAATTGGAACAAAATGGGCTCGTGAATGCCTATAGCTTACCGAAGTTGTCCCCTGCATTGTGGGATTTGGAGGGTCCCATGGACACTAGTCCCATTCACTTGTAACTTTTCTCCTTTATTTTTAATTAAAGTCCGAGAGAATAGGCCAAGGCCTAACTTCCTTTAAAAAAAAAAAAAGAAAACTCCGATTAGGGGATACAGATACAAGTATGATGGCTCAACTCTGCTTTTTTGAACAAAGAAAATGGAGCTTCAGCCATGTCTTCTTCTGCTTGGGCCTCTCAAGTCTCAAAGTTTGGGAAGCTTGGTAAAACATTTTAAAGGCTAAGAACATAGAGAAGCACTTAGATGGTCTAATTAAGGGTGCGATGGGATGTCCTATACAAGTAGAAAACACACCATATAATTTATTATTAGCAACGGATGGTGTAATGAGATATTGAATCAACTCCCTTTGCGGAAACATTGGCCTTACAACACTCACAATAAACAATATCCACAATTGTAAGGGACATGCTCGAGATGACAAGGTCTACTTCAGTTCAAGCCACTATCCCACTTTGACGCTAGGGCCATTCGTTCTCCATTCCTATACTTGTTGGACCTTCGAGCTCCATTCATTCCCGATGGTGATAGGCTTTCAACCCCTCCTCCTTGCATTGAATTCAAAAGGTCCCATGGGTACTATGCCCTTCACGTCGTACTTTCAATTAATTCAAGGTTTAGAATTCGAGGAGTCCCATGGGTAATACGCTCTTCACCTTGTATTTTCAATTGATTCAAGCTATCAAGAACAGTAGTTCATATCTGGCAGGCATGGTTTAGCGGATGTGCCTTGTACTTCTAGGCAGATGGCCAAGGTTCAAGTCTCGCCTAAGGCTGGATGCCTCAGTGTTCCCCAAGATGGGTGCCTCTACCTCACGAGGTCAGGTGTGTGTGTCTTTCCAATTCATTGTACTCTCAAAAAAAAAAAAAAAAGAGTAGCTCATCGAACTTTGTTCTTTAATGATCAATATAAGACTACGGACTCTCAAGTGGCAAGAATGATCTTTATGGCTGCACACTCAAACAAATGGCATACTATATCACAAGCGCAACATAATTCCTTCGTACCTCTACAAGCATGCAATCCAAATTTTGCTAGTCTTTCGACTCTTCCCGTCAACACACCTTTCGCCCTCCAAATTGGCTAACGAAACAATAGGAAATTACACTAGCTGCTCCCCCTTTGAAAGGGAAGTTAGAGATCTTTTCCCTTCCCCAAAAAAAGAGAAGGTTGCCCGTACTGTTCACGATAGTCGGTAGGAGTGATTTCACCATCTTCCACGAGGCCATAAGAGCCTGCGTGAACCCACCCTACATTGCACCTCCATCATAATCGTAAACTTAAAAGATTTATTTTTTTCTCTAATGGGGGGAGGACCGCTATCATTGTCTTTGTGAAGAACCTAGTATCGCTTGAATAGTCAAGCTTTCAAGCATTAAATGCTAGAATTGACAACATCCACACCATCATCATCATGTAATAAAGGATTTTTTTTATATATAGAGACGATGTCTTGTGGGAGAACATGACTTGCAATAAAGCTGTAGAAATTGGCAGAATCATGGGAAGGCAGCCATGTGTCTCTCTATGTCGTCTGTAGGGTATGTGCGTGGATGACAACAGAGATTCTGCCGTTACATGCTTTGGCGATGTACGCATGCAGCAGGCAGACACACCTCTCCTCTCTCTCTCTCTCTCACTCTCTCTCTGTGTCTTTCTCTCTCTAGCTCTCTATCTCTCTCTGACCAAGGCAATAAAGAAGTCCTAAATTAAGAACGCAGCTTTTTCTACCATAGATTTTATCCACCTCTGAACTCTCCCTGAAACTAGAGTTTGTCGAGTCCTTGAGCATCATTCTGCCCTACTTCAGCCAAGCTTTTGCCGACGGCTTCAGCCTTCGAATCAAAGTGCTGTGGCAGATCACCATAATTAGACCCCCCAGCTCATCTGTACCGCGGAGAAGGCGAAACGAGCATCTCTAATTATTCCCTCTGTAGGTCTTACACTCTTAAATACAACTAACTCATGGAGCGTTTCTCTCATGTTGCTAATCTTCTTCATTGACCTGCGTCAATGTGGTTTCATTGAGGCTTAACTCTCGAGGCAAGCGGCTTTGAGTTGCGCAATTGTGATAAAATCATAAAGCAAAGCCGGACCCCCCCCCTTCTCTCTCTCGCTCGTCCCGCTCTTAGGTACAGCTGAAGAGTGGATAACATCATCATTAATAGTACTCATCCTTCGTACTAAACAAACAGGCTTGGCAGGCAGCAGCCTCAAGGCACACACAGACAGACGCAGCAATAGAGTAAGAGAGAGAAGGGAGTCGAACGTCGAAGCTCGAGACTAGTCTCACACACACTACTCTCCTCGTCCCTGGAGTCGCCTGGACGCTGGTCACTGAGGACTACTGGACTCTGAAGTCTGGAGCCTGCACACCTCTCTCTCTCTCTCTCTCTCTCTCTCTCTCTCTCTCTCTCTCGACAGCCAAGTGTGCCTGATCAGTGCGCGCGTAGCAACTTTCGGAGATAATACCAAAAACATGAGCATCAGGTAGATAATTTCACTTTCAACTTCATTTTTAAACTCTGTGAGGAGAAAATTGCATACCATCCTCCTTGTACAAATGGTAAGGAAATCTGTGTCTGTGTGTCCTACGCTATCTCATTACCCGAATGGGCCAACGATTGAGACTCTGCAAAAGATGCTGCGATTGCCTTCTCTCCCTCATCCTCATTTTCGACATCGCAAGTTTCGCTGCTATCGCCACAACTGTCCTCTTTGGTGCTGTGAACCTTGCCATCTTGCTCGTCAGGAACATCGCCTGACGAGTGCCCATTTCCATTCCGCAAGATGGCACGGCACCCTCCAGATTGCCCAACGGCAACCCTCGGCATTGATTCATTGCTTCCATTTCTCGGTGGGATAAATAATACGGGCAAATACTCTTCTGTGTCACAGGCGAACCTTGAATTTCTGAAATGATCTTCCAGCGCCGAGCGTCCCTGAGAGCAGAGTTTGCACGTGACAGAAGTCAGTAAAAGAGAAAAAACTATTGAGGACCTTAATGCCCGTAAGCCATTGCAACGTTCAGGAGAAACTTCGTTCAAACCACATTTTTCAATAAGGTAAGACGAGTCATACCTGTAAACGAGCAAAAGCAATTTCGCAGATCTTCCTTGAGTTGAATGCTTCCCAAGCTTTTTTATGGAAAGACTTGTAGAAGCCAAACGTTGCTCGTGGGCTGGTGAAGTTAACAAATGCGTAGCCTAGATTGCACTTATTCCTGAAATATGAAGGCAAAAGACAAGAAAACCATGTAAGAACCAACAGCTCCCTTACAGCTCTGCTAATTCGGAGCTCGACTCCTCAATTTTCGGCGCAAACTAGCAGCCGCCTTTCGGGTTTAAAAGAAGTATATATAGAGCAAGTCATGAGGACGTTAATTGCGACTCTAATTAAACTCAGAATCTACTTCGATGCTTACTTGAAGTCGATTGGAAGATACATGAAATCGTACGCGGCTTCCGGTTCATCAGCGCCTAGACTGCTGTTCACCTCGGAACAGTGTTGATCCAAAGTCGCGAGCAACATTTTCTGGCTGCATGGTACAGCAAGTTATAAAGTTAAGGGCTGAGATCATGATGGAATTTTTCATAGACCCCGCAATCGAAGCCGCCTACCTATATTTATTGGGAATATTCTGAATCATGAGTGTTGTTTTTGGATTTTCTGGATGCATATACATCTCGACCTCATTGAACTGAAAATGGCCATGGCTTTTGGGAGGTCTTGGTACGCTTATCTGCCTCTCTCTCGCTGTAGCAACGCAATTCGGTTGTCCAACTGTAATCCGGCTAGACTCGGGATGCGCTTGGCTTCTCTTTGCATCCGACATCGATCCATTTTCTTTTCTTTCGTTATGATGGAAACCAACTTCTGGGTACAAGGGCATAGACAGTCTATGGGGGCTACCTTCCATGCAGAGATTCAGTGGGAAATGCAATGTGCCACCACCCTCGTGAGATGGCCAGCTTTCCCATCCTTGGCCTAGCTGCAATCCAATCCGAGAAACATTCATTACACCTGGCGCTGTACCACTCCAGCTACTATGATCGATGATTTGATCGGAACTCTTAATTATTCCTTGACCACTAGCCTCGGCAACCAATTCTTGACGAGCTTTGTCCTGTTGAGCCCTTTGCCGACGTGCCATAGCTCCTCCTTGCCTGCTAAACTCTATCTTGACACATTTCCCACATATTTCCTTCCCGTTCAAGGCATTCCATGCCGCAGCAGCAGCTCGTATGTCATAAAATTCAACAAACTTATGTTGTCTCTTAGTTGGGGCTTCCCGAACTTCTCTTACGTTCCCTGCACCGCCATTTCATGTTCAGAAATACACCAGCTACAAATAATTGGTTGACTCCTACACTCATAAACAATGGGATTTGAATAAACACTATGTGGCATGCCTGCTCATAGCATTTACACCATTCTACTGTATCCATGGACAAAAAACTTGTACACTCACATGCAATGCAGCCACACCAGCTGGGAAGCATACGCAAGCTTACCATAGGCCTCGAATATGCGACGAATCTCTTGAACGTTCACTTCAATGCCCACGTTGAAGAGAACAAGCGTGCCCTGGTTATGAGCATCAGCCACTGGCATGCCCCATGAACTTATGTACTGCACGGAGATAACGCTTCCGCAGAGTAGACCCCACTTGCTGTGGCTGACACAACCTTCCTGATCCGAGTGATGGTGCTGATCGATATGATTATAGTGATTATGAGCTGCATACTGCGCTTGCATGTCTTTCAGGGCTTGCCGAGAAGCTCTTAGATCGAAAAACTGCACAAGAACTTGCAAGCCCTCTGGATGCAAGTCTGCTTGGATGCCTCGGATTGCACCCCAGGACTCTAACTGTTCCCTCAGAGCAACTTCATTGATGTGATGAGGAAGGCCTGTAATCAAGAGAGTCCGAGAAACATGCTCCTTCCATAAGCCATGGCTATAGCTGTGGGTCAAGTGTTTCTGCGAGTGAGAGAAGTTGCGGTGTTGAGCTTCTCTTGCATCTACTGCCGTGTAAATGGAGGGTGCAGATGCGAATGACTGTGCAACTACCTGCATATTCGAGGGAACAAGAGACGTCGTGGCAAGAGGCGTGGGGGCCATGGCTGCAGAAGGCAAAGGAGACAAGCCAACACTGTGCAAAGGTGGTGGTGGTCTTGCGAAGATCCCCCCTGGAGTAATAGGATATCCATACTGGGAGACCGTCTGATAGAACCCAGAATAGTTTGTGCTGTTGAATGTTCCTTCCTGGTTTGCATGAAAACGCAGGTCGGGAAGAAATGGTGAATGATAACCGACGTAATCGAGAGGCGCCACCGGTGTATAGAAGGGGGTTCCGATATCATGATTATGCTGCGGCGGATCGCAAACAATGGCATTTGAAGAGCTCATGTCCAGATTGTGTGCACCTAAAGGGTAATGAACCTGCCGGGGCACCACCTGAACATGACGGACACGACACTCCTGATCGCTTGATTGCTGTGAAGATGGTGGAAAGAACTCGCGTGCATTCGGGTCAAGACATGGAGTAGAAGACGGTGATGACAGAGGTGGCCTCTTCACGCCGAGAGGTGGGCTTTCATGCAATTGCGCTTCACCGCACGTCATCTCTTGGCCATAATCGTTTCCGCTGAAAGAAGGTGAAGAATGGGAAGGTGCAGCTGCAGTGCAACGCTCACGAGCCTGGAGCTCGGAAGAAGAGTCAAGCGAGACTGGCGGTGATGTCGACGGCTTCGTAAGGAGCGCTATAGCCATCTGCTCCTTTGACATGAGAGCTCCCAACTCTACGGAGACGACGACGCGATGCGTTTCAGTGGGAGTGGCATTGCAACGCCGGATGAGCAGGTGCGATGGCGAAGAAAAGGAGATTCCGACTTTATCATTCTGCGCATTGTCGACTGCTTCGCTCAGCAGCTCGTCCTCTGTTGCTGCAATCTCTTCCGCATCGCACTCTTCTGAGGCTTTCGTTTGTAGGCCTTGTCCATCATCTTCCTCAGGAGGCTGCGGGGCGCCGACATTGTGATGTTGAGTGCAAAGAGAAGAGGGGTTTAAAGAGGGGTTAGAAGGGAGGCCTTTAACGCAGCAGGTCGTGCAACGATCGAGCCCAGATTCTTCCACGCTATCGTTTGCTCCAGAGGAGGAGATCACCATGGCACCTGCTTGGGAAAAGAGAGAGAAGAGAGAGAAGGGGAGAGAAAGTGAGCCGCCAGAGACAGGCAGGGGGAGCGAAAGCAGGAAAAAACACGAAATTTCTGCAATTTTCTTATTTATATATTAATACTAAATTTAATGGGAGGCTGCCAATCGCCCGCCAGAAAATCGAACGCACACATTTTCCGGACTCTAAAAAACATTGTCATTGCTCTCATGAAAACAGAAGTGATTGCTCTCATGAAAACAGAAGTGAGCGGCTGCTGTCCTCTCACTCTGTGCGTTTCCAGTACCCCTCATACAAAAAAAAAAGGCCAAAAAAGCTCTATTTATTCTATAGCCTTGTCACAATAATGACGATGACCCGGCGGGTTGCAGCTTATCATCTCTACGTAGCGTCGCAGCGGCTGCAGGAGAGATGAAGCTGAAGGATGTATTTCATCAGAGGCAATTTACTTAGCGATGGTCGAGGAATCTATACAGTGTCGGCATGAAAAAGAGACGAAGCGACACAGAAGGAGCTCTTCTCCTGCAACCTATGAGAACTATGCTCCAGAAACAGCAAGAAGCGGGGAAATAGATGAGTCGTTGCCAAGCGGAGAGTTGCGCGCACCCTGTGAGATCGTCGCTTGGATGAATGTGAGAGAGGAGATTCAGAAGAGGGAGAAAGATGTCATGAGGGAGAAGAGGAACGTCCCCTCGTGTGTGTGTGTGTGTGTATTCGCGCGATACAGAGAGGAAGACGAAGAGAGAGAGCCCAGCCCTTAAGACCGTAATGTTGTGAGTACTCCCAAGGAGCGAGTAGCCTGCCCTCAAGTACCCACCATTCACCTCCGCACTCCAGAGAGACAGAATGCGTCTCTGTGCTCTCACTAAGGCAGATGGTATCTGGCTTCAACGAAGACGAAAGCAGTGTGTGTATACAGTATGAGTGTGCGTTAACTTGGAACAGCGATGTGAGATTTGGGCAGCTGCTTCAGATTTGGGCTAATTGCCGGATAGTACTTCTGTCTTACTACACAGAGAGAGAGAAGGGCCGGCTTATTACAGCCCTTTCAGGAAGTCAAATTCATGCATACACACTTCGACCTTGAAAGTTGAGAATCTGAATTGGATGCCCGGACAGAGCCGAGAGGCCACACTTGGGCTGATAAGAATAGACACTTGGGCTGATGAGATACCCCCCTGGTCGTTGGAGGTCATCCATTGAAGTAATTCATGTTGACTAAAAATATGATAACAATGAAGAAGACTATGAGCCTATGACAGAAACAGAGATCGCTTACTCATTTCGATCACCCTCACAGAATGAAGTTTTCACAAAAGGTGGTGGTATATCCCCCACCACTCATTTCGATCACTTGTATGCTTCTCTGAAATTTAAGGCTATGTGCAGATATGGGGGGGGCACATGAGCGATCGGCCACCTGAACTTTGGCCATTTATCTGCTTTTTTGCCAATCTGGAAAAGCATTATGTTGAGTTGTATGGTGAAAGTTAAGGTGACCTGAACGGATTATCACCTCTCTGTTTTTTTTCTGTTGGGTCACTCAATAACTAAAAATAGATAAAATAGCTTATACAAACACCTCTACTTGCTTTTCTTCTCCATGTGCACTTGCTTTTGGTCCCTAGAGTTCGTCAAAACTATGGTACATATGACCTAAACTCTGTGTTCGAGGACTCAAAAATCTTGATCCAGTGATCTGATAAGAGGCCCATGTGCCCCCGCTAAGAGAGGAAAGCAATAGCATTCCTCCATCCTTTGCCCAATGAGAACACCATTTGTTCCATTGTCTCAAATTGGCAAAAGGAAATGAGTTGTGGTGTAGCGATAAACACAATGTGCCTTGGATTGAAGGTCCAGGGTTCAATACCTGCATATCAACTTAAAGTTAGCCCTTGAAAATGGATAAAGGGGTCCTTTGGTGTCTAATTTGCTCTTTCAAACTTTAAGTAGATTGAAGATCAGACTTTCATACGAAGAGTGTTTATCATACTCTTTGCCCTACATGAAGAACATCTTCTAGGTCCGATGTCCACTACTTTATGAATCTATGGTCGACTGAGGGGGAGGAAAGCCCAACACTTCCACTTACGATTTTCCTTTTATGGATGCAAATTCAATCATTTCAATGCGAATGTAACCTTGTCTAGTTACTCCAAACGGGAGAATGTAACCATGTCTAGTTACTACAAACGGGAGAGAGTTAAGGCTGGTTTCTTTGCATGGTTCGTATCCTATCCTTTTGTACAACACAATACTCCTACGTCCTTTGAAGCTACCCTTCACTTTCACTCTACACTCCACCCGTCTAGACTAGGCCTTTGAGTGTGGGTAGCCTCTTTGTGTGTTGAAACCTCTAAGGGCAGAAGACTTTTCTTATCCGTGGTTAGTTGTCATTGCGCTTTCCCTCGAGTGAACTTAAAATGTCAATCAAAGTACATTTCTTTTTGGCACACCCGAGTTCTTATCTACACTAGGCCTTTGAGTGTGCCTTGACCTTTAAAGAGATTTGGATGCCCAAACCTCTAAGGATAGAAGGTTTTCTTTACGGTTGGTTAGTTGTCATTGCACTTTTACTAGAATGGACTTAAAATGTCGATCAAAGTACCTCATCCAAGTGCATCAAGTTGAACCAATCAACAATTAAATCCCAATAATTTAGAGGTTAATCGGCTATGTTGTTTGAGGATAGTGTAAAACCAAAAGCATGGAAGTGGGCGAAAAAACCTTCTCACCAAGAGGAATACATGATGGACTAAAAAAAAATCCACACTTGTTCGCCGCTAAACAAAGAGAAATTGAAAACGGAGATCCAATATGATTATACATCATGATGTTTTGCGTAGGGTACAAATCATTTTTACACTTCTTAGATAGACATCATAACGTCTTAAACCACTAGCATGATAAAACGTGATAAATTCGTAGGAAAGACTTTTATATAAAAAGCAATAAGGGAAAATAAAATAATGAATAGAAAATGGAGTAAGGAAATCATTCCTAGAGGCTTGAAAGGTAGAATGTAGTGGACAAGTGTAGCGGATTGCTCAAATTTTTTTCGTCGCTTAAATTTGATTTTCAACCTTGAGCTTCACAAAAATGTACATGAAGCTTGGACATCTAAAGATCATGAGGTTTTTATAAAGCGTTTCACTAATATATATATATATATATATATATATATATATATATATATATATATATATATATATATATATATATATATATTAATTAGTGTGTGTGTATGTGTATGCATGCAACATATAAACATTTATTATTACTACATGTACACATGCACAAAATCATACAAACTTACATTCATATAGTCATAAATACGTAAATATATATATAAATGCATACACGCATGTATATATATACATATATACATATGTACATTCACACATACATACACGCATGCATTCATACATACATATATACAGACATACATACATAAATACATACATGCCTAAATACATACACACATACATACATTTATGGTCGTGAACACAAATATAAGCATGCATGCATAACACACACGTGCATACATACTTAATTACACATTGCATGCACGTAGATGTACATGGATGCATATATACGTACATGCATACATACATATATACATACTTATTTACATACATACACACATGCATGCAGGTGCATACATACATGCATTGCATGCACAAATGTACATGCATAAATACGTGCATGCATACATAAAACATAGATAGATACATGCATGCATTTATATATGTATACATGCATATATACATGCATGCACGTTGCACACACACATGTACATGCATTAATATGTGTGAATGCATACATGCATAGAACCATGCATAAATACATATACATACACATACTTACATATATGCATTCATGCATACATAAGTGCATTTATACATGCATATCACACACACACATATTTGCATGCATGCAAACATAGATAAAGACATGCATAGACACATACACATACATTCATATACGGAATCACGCATACATGCATGCACACATACAGATATTCATGTACATTGAACAACCACATACACATGCATTAGCACATGCACGCATATATATATATATATATATATGCACTCATAAGAACATGCACAATCATATTTGTCAATCAAAATACAATGATTTCCATGCATTGACTTGGATACACCTACACACATATATTGATTCATGCATGCATACATACATACATATGTAAATGCATGCACATTACACACAGATGTATATGCATGCATACATGAAAAACATCCATATATACATGCACATGTACATACATACATACATACATGCATGCATGCATAAGTATAGGCACACACACATGTACATATATAAATGCATGCATGCATATTGGGGATAAATATATTAACCTCGATGCAACATGAAACATGAATGGCCTCCATAGGCACACTTACTTAGACCTCTACATACCACTTTCTCAATTTCTTTGATATGAACAATGGATTGTGCATGAATTTTTGGTCGTTGAAAATAGACCCAATCATGAAAGAATGTCAGTTATCTACCATACATTGGATTCCTATACTCAGAGAGTCAACGGCTCCAAAATAGGATACGTGATTGCACAATCAACATGCAACTTTAGTCTTGTATTCTCACTCTCAGAAGCTAACAAAGTTTAGACGTCAAAGAATTGAAACAATATGAAGAAGATAGAACAAAACCAACTTGAAGCTACAAGCATTGCGCATTGAAATTTCAACCTAAACTAATGGTGGAAGTAGGTAGGGGGCTTGCTTGCCCTCCTTATTCCTCACTCCTAAAGACTTCAAAGTATTCACAGTGCATTGGTGGAAGTAGGTAGCATGCTTGCATGCTGATCTTATTCCTCACTCTTAAGAGTTCAAATGACTCACAATGCACATGATAGATATAAAACTTGACACATATATCAAGCTTGATAGATTCAATGTGTATATAGAGGTTCAAAAGTGCCCTATATGTTAGTATCAACGTTTCCTACCATTTAGAGATTAGACCTAAGTGCAATTGGTGAAATTTGATGAGATACTTGACGAGGATTCAAATTGAACATTTGTGCTTGAAAAACAATCAAAATAGATGTCAGAAAACATTTATTCTATTGTAATGAATCTCATCATACCTTAACAATCAAGTTTTGAAACATATTCTAGGAGACATTCACCATGGAATGTGTGGAGGAGATGGAGGATAATCTTCACAGATGAATAGGTGTTGCTTAAACCTGCTTCACACTAGCCAAGAACAACTAATGGAGAGTGTATTGGGCCTCTTTAGCATTGATTCCTTGTGTTCTTGAAGCATTCTTCTATGGTGTGCTTGGTAAGACCACAAATGTTGCAAGGTGTATTGTTGTAGGATCTCTCGCTGCCTTGCTTTCCTCCTCTGCAACTT
Organism: Ceratopteris richardii; assembly: GCA_020310875.1. Taxonomy (NCBI): domain Eukaryota; kingdom Viridiplantae; phylum Streptophyta; class Polypodiopsida; order Polypodiales; family Pteridaceae; genus Ceratopteris; species Ceratopteris richardii. The sequence continues at coordinate 49,918,799 of CM035444.1, forward strand.
CCTCTAGCACCTCTTCCTCTACCTGTGTAGTTAGCTTGAGAAGTACTAGCCACATCTTCATTCTTCTTGATTTTACCTTTATCTTTACTTTTATTCTTATCTGTATAGAGGGCAGAAGATTGTTTACCTCTAGAGTTTTCACCATTCTTGTTGAGCTTTGTCTCATGGGTGAAGAGTTGCCCCATCAAGGTGTTGAGGTCAGGTATTTGCATATCCATGTAAAGGTCCATCGTTGTGGTGTAGGACTCCCACTTATCATAAGCTTTGATGCCATTAATGATCTACCTTACTATGTGTTCTTCTTCTATCTCTTCTCCAATGCTTGCAAGCTGGCCAACCACATCTTTCATCTTGGTTACACAATCAACCACTCCTTGCTTTGATTGCTTCTTTAGAGTTGTAAATTGCATCCATAGCTGATTCTTCCTAGCTCTTCTATTTGATGAGAAATATGATGAGAGTACTTCCCAAGTCTCTTGGGACGTCTTGCAATTCCTAATGTGAGGCAATAAGAAATTAGATATTGAGTCTAGTAGATAAGACTTGGCAAGAGCATCCTTTGCACACCATGTGGTCAACCTTTCTTGTTCTTCTCTTGTGGGTTGATGCTTACTCCTGAATGTTGACATCTCTTCATCTCGTGAGATGTATCCATATAGACTTCTCCCTTGAAGGTAGGTTTGCATCCTTATTGACCTTGTTGAGTAGTTTTTTCTCTCCAATTTATCAATGAAGGATGGAAATCCACCTCCCATCTTGGTTGTTGTTGCTCTGATACCACTGTTGGAGAAGATGGAGGATAATCTTCAGAGATGAATAGGTGTTGCTTAAACCTGTTTCACACCAGCCAAGAACAACTACTAGAGAGTGTAGTGGGCCTCTTTAGCATGCTAATGATCATAAATAATCACATATGTTGCTTGGAACATTGATCCTCTAATCAATGGATCAAAACAAATAGGTAGGAATTGATCCAAGTCCAAAAAACTTGCTATTCTTGTTTCTACAACTGTTCAATGTTTTGAACAGCTCTTTGAGCATAACAACAATTAGCTTAATTCCTTTTGGGAAACTCTAATTAGCTTAGAGAGATACCAATCATGAGTGATTTCATCAAAAGTGATGGACCACACACTGAATATGGTGTTTAGCAAATCACAAAACCTTCTAGACAATTATCGGGTGCATCAGTCAACAGATCAGAGAGTAAAAATGTGTTGATATCTCATGATCCAGAGAGGCAATGATAATGAAACTTTGTAGTTGTAAATCTACCATGCTTTCAATCATGACAAATGATCAATCGTACACTGAGAACAAGCTCTTAGAAAGTTAGTGTTTTGATGTAGTCATAGCAGAGAAGGGAAATGAGAATGCAATGATAGTATGTATATTAAATTCTATACAAATACAATGCCATTGGCAATCATGCATGGCTCAAAGTGTGAGGGATGAATGAGCTATGAGATGAGCTCTCAATTCAAAATAGATCCTCTTCACAATGATCTTGTGGACTCGAGATATCCCGTGGGTCTTTTGGTCTTCCTTTTATAGTTGTGTTTAGAGCTAAAGTTTGAATTCGAATTCAAAAGATCTACCTAAAAGTGAATCCTAAAGTATAGGGTATATTCTCTCATCAATCAACTACCAAATAAATCGTGATTTAGGACTTCCTAACTCCACGTGGATGTAAAACACTTTTACAAGGGTAAATGTGAAGAACCTTTTACAAGAGGTTGATCATATAGAATCTCATATGAGTTTTGTCAATAAACCAAGTATGTGGGCTTGGTTTCTATTGCACCAATAGAATGGAAGGTCAATATGCATCTCTATATCAAAGGATATCAAGGATGCAAAATCCAAATATAAAATAAAAATTCAAGAGCCCCAGGAAGATGATCAAATATGGGTGTACTTGGATGATGAGCAAAATAGTGGGTAGAATTAAGAAAAAGAGGAAATTTCAAAGGTTTTAATCAATTGCAAAGACAACGAATTTCACATCACCTAAAGGATAGGAAGGAAAATAAAGTAGACAAAGGCATCCAATAGAAATACTCATGATTCTTTTATGTTTAGGTATTATGCATATATGAGTAAAGTCATTGAAGTTCAAGAATCTACATGCTTTGAAGATGCAAAGAAGTGCAATGAATGGAAGAAGCTATATAGCAAGAAGTAAAGGCTTTGTAGGACAACAAAGCTTTGTACTTAGTGCCAAGAAATAAATACATAAATGTAATAGGAAACAAGTGGGTATAGAAAGTAATAAGGAATTTAGATATGAGTATTTCCAGCTATAAGGCAAGGACAATTGCCAAAGGATTTGCAAAAACTTAGCGAATTGACTTTGAGGAGACATTTATATTTATTTTCAATACAAAGAACATCACAACCTTGATAGCAATTTAGTAAGCAAAGATTGGAACATATCCCAACTTGATGAAAGAATACTTCCAAAAATGGAGAGACATAAGAAGCTATGTATAGGGATCAATCCTTAGGGTTTAAAAAAAACAATAAATTGAGCTATGTTTTGAGGTTGAATAAGGCTATATATGGTCTTACACAATCACCAAGGGCAATCAAATATCCAATGGATGAATTAACTAAATGTGGGTACCTTCAAAGCAAAGCTATGCTTGTTCATCAAGAGAGAAGGTGACTTATTTGTCCACTTGTGTGTATATGGCGATGAATTAATAATCATAGGGAATCATGAAGAAGACATCAATGATATCAATAGGAGGCTTGGAAACACTAGATCTAATATATTTGTTAGAAAGGGAAGCTGTTTATAAGGTAAATGAAATTTTACTTATGCACAAGAAATATATTTTGGATGTCATCGAGAGGTATGCTCTTACAAGTTGCAAGCCATTGGGAAATCTAATGAACATTAATGTCAATTTGAACTGAATTGAAGTCAAATAAGTGGATACTGTTACATTGTATAGGTCTATAGTGGGATCTTTTTTTCGTGCCACTACTTCCAAACCTTATTTGTCATATGCAATTAGGGTATTATCTCACTTCATGAAGGCTTAAAGACTATTCCATCTCCAATTAGTAAAGAGAGTGCTTAGAAAACTCAAGGTATTGTAAATGAAGGTGTTCTTTTTTTATAATGGTTTGCAAGTTAAATTCTACATTGATGCAGATTGGATTTGCTCAAAGGAAAATATGAGTACAAGTGGACATGCGATGATGATGGAAAAGAAGATCATCTCTTAGATTTACAAAAACCAAAATTCACTTTCTTTATCATTTTCTAATGCAAAGTATAGAGCATTGACTCAAGTTACCTATGCATTAATGTAGCTTAAGAAGTTCATTGAAAATTTGGACATGCATGCAATGGAGTTTCCCACCTATTGTGATAACTCAAGAAAAGTGTATCTATCTATCAAACCTATGTTCCATACGAGAAGAAACACATGGAGTCTCGTGATATGCAAGAGGCTACAAAGAACTATGGTGAGATATGATGCAACACTCGAAACTTAAAGAAAGATGGAGACAGAGAGAGAATAGCCTCATACAAAAAATTGATAAGCTTTTGAATCTCGATGCGCACAAATGTGGAATATAGTGTGTGCCTTCTATTACACAACAAAGGATGTTTAATTATACAGAAAAAAAAAAGAGAAAGGCTTCTAGCCAATCAAGAAAGAGATAAGAAGAAGATGAGATTTCTCTGTTGCATAGATAGGATTCACATGTGATTAAGCTCATAGCCAACAATCCACCCCCCTTTGAGCTTGATTATACAAGTAGATCTTCATCTTCTTCATTTGTCTCCTCTGTTATGTTGATGTTGCTAGGCATTTCATTAAAAACATCTTTGTTATTGTTGCCATTGTTGTTGTGTAGTCCACAATGCTTTGTAGCATGAAATGTTTTACCACATATTTTGCAAGGGTTGACTTGAAAACAATCCTTTGAAAAATGGTTGCCTGCGATTACAATGAATGCGTTTTGTAGCTCTTACAACCAAGACATTTGTTGTGAATTCATCATGGATTTTCAGCTTATTTTCATGCTATTTTAGAGAATTAATGATGTCCTCTACCTAGGGATAGGGTCCCTTTATTTAAGAATAGTTACAATTTGTCTAAATTTATAATCTAGAATGACTTTGAGTAGGATGGCTACTTGATGTTCATTTTCAATGGGGCATTGCACATAAGATAATTAGGTACAATTACTCTTTAGCTTGTTTACAAGTGGGATAACTTCTCCTTGGGACATGTTTAGAGAATGAAGTTGCATTTTAAGTGCTATTTTGGAGTTTTTAGAAGTAGCTCTAAAATTTTTCTCTAAAGTAATCCATGCTTGATTTGTAGTAGTACAATAATCCAAGAAGTGTACATAGTTGCCACTAGGGATGGGTGTAACATTCCAAGTGTCTGTTCACCTTTTTCAATGAAATGTGGTAGCCCTCTTCTATGCTCAAGTGTCTCATTTGGTGCTAATGGTTTTGTGACATTCCGTAATTGTTTAGTCATGAGACAACCCTTGACCTTTTTTTGCCATGTGTGGAAATCTTGGCCATTGAAAGTTTCTTGAGGTTTTTTGCTCATTTTTGGAGAGGTCTTACCAAACAGACTCACTTTGGCAATGTTTAGCTCCTTAAAATTTTATTTGAAGAATTTATTTTGAGGGAAGGTCTTGCCTCTCAAAAATTGAGGATATTGTTTATTCCCAAAGTAAAAGACTTTATACGGCATGCTCATACTTACACATGTAAGAATGATTGTAGAGCATTAAAGTGTTGTGCTCATTCTACCTCAATCTTTAATTTGTTTTCTCTCTCCATTTATGTTATAAGTCTTTGAGTAGAAAATAAAACATTCCCTATGTCCTCTACAATATTACATTCAATATGAAGATGTGGTTGTTATAGCATAACACGCACAAAAATGAGAAATGTGGCATTAGATATGTATTTTTTAATATGTTTGAATGAACACCTCAAATAGAACAAAAAAGAAGCAAAATGCACTAGTAGAGACATGGGAACATTGTAAGCGCAATTGAATAAAAGGAACTAGCATGTTTCAAGAATAGCCACCATAATTCTACAGCCACACCTAATGGGAGGAGCATGTGCCTTCCTAATGGATAGTTGGCATCGACAAAAGGAGAGTTATTGAGATATACTAAGCCATTCCCCTTACGAAGAAGAATGGTGCCTTGTTGGTTTTTTGTTTTTTTTTTTTAATATAAAGGAAGTTCGGCAATAGCCTACTCTCCCGGACTTGAATTAAATTAAGAAACAAAGGTACAATAGAAGGGGACTAGTGCCCACGGGACCCCCCAAATCCCACAAAGCAGGGGAAGCTTGGTTGGTTTTTTGTTGGGTTCCGCCTTGGGAGGGTCATCAATAGAGTACGAGCGTGCTTCCATGGCTTACTAACGCTTCGAGCTCATCCTTTTGATGTTTTATATCCTAGCTTTTGTTTGTACATCATTTTCTCTAGGTCAATGAGTTGCCCCAGACATCTTTGCTAGAGGCTTTGAGGAAACTCGAGTCACCTTTGTGGAACCCTAAAACCCAAGAGCTTCTAGTCCAACTCAAGGATGGTGCTCCGTTGATAAGTTCTAAGGGCGAGGCCTCCTACAATAAAGCTAGACTATACTGTCTCGAGAAGGAGATTGTTGTCAGGGGTCCACATCCCTAAGTTTGTATACCCTCCTTATTCAATTATGAGTACAATGTGCTCCCATGTCGCCACTCACCTTCCTCAGCCTCTATAGTGGATGCTTCTACCATTGCCTTTTCCTCAACCTTGCTAAAAATTGGCCAAAGTCTGGAGTTACCTAGCATCTCCAATGATCTTCAGGGTTTGAAGCTTTCACCTAAGTCTGTAGCCTAGCCTTGCCAAAGCTAAGTGATGAAAACCTCGCTTTGGTACCAGTGATATGCGAGAGGCTATATAGAGCTATGGTGAGATATGGCACATCGCTCGAACCTCACATAAAGATGGAGACGGAGAGAGAATAGCCTCATAGAGAAAATGGATAAGCTCCCAAATCTCGATGCGCACAAATGTGCAATAGAATGTGTGCCTTCGATTACACAACAAAGGATGCTTATTTATACAAAAAAAGGAAAAGACTTCTAGCCAATCAAAAAAGGGATAAAAAGAAGATGAGATTGCTCTCTTGTGTAAAGAGGATTCACGTGTGATAAAGCTCATTGCCATCATGTTAGGCTAAATATATAAACAAATAAAATGCAAGTTCATAATGTAAGCACCAATGATCAATGTGTTGATATGTTCACAAAGGTATTGAAATTCACTAGGCTTTCCAATTTCAAGAAATGCGTTTGAATGATAGAGCTCGGTCAAAGGTTGGAGATTGAGGGGGTGTTGGAAATCAAGCTCTAAAGGCATGTTGGTATTTAGTGAAATCATTGGTATATGGGTCGTTAAGCAAGTCATAAATACGTCAACATGATGGTCTGTATGCATGTCCATAAGTCTATTCGAAATCAACTGAAATAAAATGTTATTTTTTGTTTTAAAAATAGCTAAAAAAAGGGTATCGATATATTCATCTCTCTATTCATCAATATACGCATTAATAGACAAAATGAAAAAAAAAACATGATAACTAGATTCTAGTACTTTGCATTACATAAATCATTCTTGATATTGCTTCATAGAAAAGGACACTTTCTTACATTAATGCAAACCATTTCCAAAACCATGGATGGACTATAGGATATTGCTTATAGGTGCTTTCACATCTTCAACATTAATACACGGTAAATTAAACAAACCACTTCTTACAATAATAATTGACAACAATTTCATAATTTGAGTGCTCATAAGTAGTACATATGATAAACGATGATGATGAGAAGGTGAGCAAGATTCAAAGATGCTTACGATACCATCTCTCGAGATGAATGCATACAATCTAGATGAAGAATTATTCAATATTAGAAATGATGATATAAAAGAAAGAAAAAAATTGATTTAGTGCATATGGAGGAAAGGAGGGAAGAGAACAACATGAAAGCTACAAAATCTGAAAAGATAATTAAAATGATTGAGATAAAAAATAAGAAAATTGGAAACAACATATGCCTATGCTCTGTTACCATGTTAGCAAACAAGGCCCAAGATAATTGCAAACTATAGACAAGTTATGGAGGCTCAAACTATACTAGAAACAACATAATGATAGAACAAAAAAGAGCTAAATAATGAAATAAGAACTTACATGAAAATCATAGAGCTTGATCCTCATGGATGGAGCCTCATGGAAAGTACATGAATGAATGTGGAAGAGGAGAAGTGAGCCCTCCTTATATGAAGTTGAGGTCAAAATACCATGTATGTGGGATAATAAGGCTTTTTGTGAGAGTCCATGAGACCTTGTGAGAGGTTCCCTTGCATGTGGTATTAAGTGAATGCATGAGAATATATGTGAATAGAAAAGGGTAGAGCATGGATATCTCAACACCTATATCTTTATTCAAATTTTTCATTAGATTATCTTTATTTGCTACAACCTTTTGTCTTTGAATGAATTGCAGAATGATCTACTCCATTGCACTGGATATCTTTGTCACTTTATTTTACTGTAGCTATAATCTTTTGTAGTTGTAGTTTTCTAGTCCAATAACTTAAATCTGGTCTTCCATGCTCTATGCAACTAGTTTGACACTATCTAATTTGGCTTGTAATTCCTCCTCTTGAACGTAATGGTTGGTAAATACATTCTCTAGAACTATAACTTCATCCTACTCCTCCTTAACTTTGCATTCATACCATGTCTTCATCTTTTAGTTTTGTTCATGGAATATCCTTTGCTCTATTACTATCTAGTTAACATATTTTTCTTGTGTTTGATGCACCGGACTTTAAATGTTTAGTTAGCATTATGTACTACTTGGTGCCTTTGAATCCTCAATTTTTCATTATCATATTGCATCTTTAAATAATGATCCTCTACCACATTGAAAATATATGCCATATGTAATGTGCCACATTTACAATATGAGTAGTTATCAACACCTAAGTTGCATTTCTTTGACTGAATAATGAAAAAAAAACCGAATAAATGCGAAAAATTCAAGATTTCTCAAATATCCTCGAGTAAAAAATTGTATGCCTCTTTTTTTCAATCGATAATCTTTCGATCGAAAAAGAATTCGATAAAAAAAAAAATCGATTGAAAAAGTTTTCTATCGAAAAGATTTTAGATTGAATCAATTTTAGATTGAAAATATTTTAGATTGAAAAGGTTTTAGATTGAAAAGGTTTTAGATCTAAAAAGTTTTAGATCTAAAAGATTTTAGATAAAAAACCTTTAATATGTTTCATCAATAAGAGCTACATAAACACTCATTTTTTCTTACTATGTGCTTGTGTACATCC
>CM035444.1:49969299-49971799 GCA_020310875.1 Ceratopteris richardii
ACATAAAGTACCTTGCTCAGAAGTGTACTTCCACTTTTTGTCTTCACTGATCCAATGCTCTCCACTTTATGTTTGGTATTGTCACCTGTTTGAACTGTATGTCCATTCACCCTTGCTTCCATATCAGTCATCAAAGATAGATTCCCACTCAGATGATTGCTACACCCTGAGTCAATATAAAACACTCTTTGATCTTCTCCCATTGATTCATGAGTTGCATTTAAGATAAGAGTCATGTCATCCTTCTGATCTGATGCATAATTGTAATAGTTATTGTTGTAGGACTGAGATTGGAAGTTTCTTCCACCTCCTCTACCATATGATGTCCTACCACCTCTTCCTCTGAAATTGCCTCTTTGGTTTCTGCCTCCTCTACCTCTTTGACTATAATTCTGATTGTTGTATCCTCCATTTTGATTATTATACCAACAATCATTTGCCAAATGATTTGTTCTGCCACAAATCCAACAAGCTTTAGCATTATCTTTGTTCTTACCTCCTCTTCCTTTACCTCTGAAATTTGTCTTCCCTTTTGTGAAATTGGCTTGATTTGAATTCCCTTCATCATCATTTGATTGCTTTCCCTTGCCATTCTTTTTCTTGTCTTTGGAGTACATAGCTTGACTTGTACTTCTATCATTGTCTCCTTTAAGATCCTGCTCAAAGGTTAGCATATGTCCTAGCAATTGATTAAGGTCAGGAGTAAAGTGATCAAGTGACAACTCTATGGACAATATAAAAGGCTTCCACTTCTCATCTCCTCTCAAACCTGTAAGTATTTGTCTTACCAACTTTTCCTCTTCAATGTCTTCATCCACTGCTCCCAAGCTATCTGCAATATCTTTCATCTTTGCCACATAATCTGAAATTGATTGTGAGCTCTTCTTCTTGAAGGTTGTGAACTCAGCCCATAGTGAGGACTTCCTTGACTTAGTTGTATTTTGGAAATGCTCTTCCAAGGCATTCCAAACATCTGTGGCACTTTCCAAACCTCTGATGTGAGGTAGAAGATAATCATTTACAGCCATGTAGATGATGCTCCTTGTTTGAGCATCCTTTCTCATCCAAGTCTTCAACATTGCAAGTTCTTCCCTAGTAGGAATACTTGGATCTGCAAACTCAGGTTTTTCTTCATCTCCTGTAATAAATGATATAAGATCTTTGCTCATGAGGTGTGCTTCCATCCTCATGGACCATGCTGGATAGTTCTCCCTATCTAGCTTATCAATCTGCAAGCTTTCTCCCATCTTGTATCCACCTGTGTATTGAAAACTTCAAGCTTTACAAACAATGTATGTACCTTTACTTCAAATTGGACTCCTTTTGCCTTTCTTGATGTCAAATAGTCTTCTCCTAGAGCTTTGACTCCAAGCTTTCACTTCTTAATCCTTCAAGTGTTGAATTTCTTGAATCTGCAGCAGTCGAGATCTTTCTTTCTTCAAATTTCTTCAAATTGATGTCTCCTGCTCTGATACCACTGATGGAGAATGTTAATCTCCAAAAGAACAACCTATTCTTGTGATTAGAGCACCTCTATACCAAGAATAAGTCAAAACCTTTCACACATTTAAAAGATCAATTACTAGCTATCAAAAAAAAATTAACAATTCTGTGAAGAGGATGATACACAGAAAAGTCTGCTGCAGTATTTCTTCACATTGACCTATCAACTCTGTAAAGTTGTTGATGAAACTTTGTACGAATCATCTCCTAGAGATTGCGCATCTATTCCAAGTTGAATCTCTTCAAAAGATTAAGTGTAGCTTGAGAAATCAACTTCTCAAGTTACCTATGTCAGAAACTGTACTTCTGAGTAGTCGATTCAGACACCCCTAACTTCTTAACTTTGATTCTCACAATATCTAACCCGTTTTGCCAAATGCTTTTAGCCACGAGTAGATCACCTTCCAACTTAAAGATTAAGTGCTTGCTTGCACAAAACTTTAAACTATGGAGTGAGCACTGACCAAAAGATTAAACACGAAATTTGCGCCTGTTTCAGAGAACTGTAGACATTCAATACATATGAATGTTCCTACTCACAATTCTCCTAGCCTGTTTACAATTGGACTCTGAAATTCAGGTCACAGGCTCATTAACTAACAACTTAGATATCCTCAAAAGGATTTCACAAATGATCAAACACAGAAGGAGTAGACACGAAAAGATCGGGCGCAATATTTCTTCATTAACTCAGAAAATTACAACTGAGTGATGAGAGCTAACACAAACTCACTTTCCTCTATCTCTTGACTTCTATCTCCCTCATTCTTGACTTCTAACTATTGTCACATATGCTCTCATACATGCCCCGACTTTTCTCAAAGTATTTATAGATAATTTGTACATGATTCTTACTGAACAAAAAATCTAAGTCATCTATGACTATGCTAATGTACATATGTGTACACTTCTCTTGTCTTCTGAATATGATCTTCTTCCATACTTTAGGAATTGATTCTTCCTTCATCATTTGATCTTCCAAGCCTTCAATTGGTGA
>CM035444.1:49984299-50031799 GCA_020310875.1 Ceratopteris richardii
ATTTGTTGTAATTTTGTTGTCAATGGATAGATAGTGTGCAGGCCATGTTAGAATTGACTATCTCTTGGTTCTAAGAAATGATTCTTGTTGCACATTTATCCATTTCTTATAATTTTGGTGTTGTTGGATAGTTTCTATATTATTCTAAATTAAGCTCCAATTTCAACTTCATTCTCTGGTTATACTTTGAGAAAAGCTTAGTGGAATGAAGTTTGGTCATTGTGTGATTGGTTATTGTGTGCAGTCAATGATTCTATATTGCAAAAAATAATTCCCTTAGTGTGTGTATTTATTTTGTGTGAGATTTTGTGCCTTAGGTCACTTGTATAGCATATTTGGTTTTGAGTAGGTATTCTAGTCTACTAGAGGAAGAGGCCGAGGCAAAACTTTGAAAGTGGATGAGGAAATAATAACCAAGATCAAATTCAACGACAAACTAATGCAAGAGGTAAAGGAAACTTTCAAGGTGGGAGAAGCCAAAGAAGCATTAAAAATATCCAAAAAATGATTTAGGGAATGATAGTAACAGATGCATTAGGGAAAAAGGGGAACTCTGCATGGACCTTGTGTTGGTATTCTAAGATATGATACCATATGTTGGAAGTGGGAGTGGGCCACAATAACAATATATCACAGGTTTACAGGATCTTCCAATAGATGAACCTTAACATACACACCTTAAGTTTCAAAAGGAAGATGAGTGAGATATAGAGAGAGAGAGAGAGAATAGGCAAGGTTTCAAGTGTAACGGTAAGCTATGAGGCTCACCTACACTATCTATATTCCAATGTCAAATTAGAGTGTGTGAATATGATACAAATTGATAATATTTGTATCTAGGTAGAAATTTTTAGGAACTAAATAAGATTGTGTGCCTAAGAGGTATGAAGAGTGTGTGTGTGTGTGTGTGTGTGAGAATATGGAGAATACCAATAGTTTAGAACTGTTTTATAGCAAAACCAAATTTTGATCAACTTAAATCGGAAATGAGTGACATAGCAAGTAAGAACAGAAATAGAGTTTCTACTCACAGTAAATCAACAATGTATGTTGATGGTAAGCTTGGAGAATCTCCTCCAGATAATCACAAAGACGTAGAGCACAACTCCTCCAAGAGTGTGAGAACTCCTCCTCCAAGATGGCCTCCAATATCTCCTCCTAGTTTGAGAAGATTGATCACCCCCTCCAAGTACGTGAGACTCCTCCTTGATCTCCTTGACAGGATTGCTTGTGTGATGATACATTATGATCTAGTATTGTCCTTATATACTTTGATTGAAGCTCCAAAAGCACACATTTGTAAAAGTACCACATGCGATCGTGAATCTAAACTCAAAAGCTACAAAATCGGTGCCACACATCATGAATAAATGTGCTATCGCTATTTTCATTTTCAAAAACAACTTTATCTTAAAATCTAATTCACATGTTATCACGCATGGGGATGGAATCCCGATGGGTTGCTTTAGAGTGCCTTGTCCTATCCAGATTACTCGTCGACTTCTCTTGAATAAGAGAATGAAATGAATTCTATACATGCTGTGAGAGAGGCTTTATACAAAGACTTCGGACATTCTATAATCTTGGACATTGTTGGACATTGTAACCAACAATCCTCCCTTCAATTTCATAGTGGTACAAGGTTCAATAACTTTCAAAAGTTATGATGGTTGTAAATATCTCTTAACTGATTTCCACTGAATCTTGAGTTGATTGTGCATGAACCTAAATACTTGAGAAACTGCAAAGTGAATGTTTGGATGTGTATTACATAGATATATCAAGCAACCTATTGCTTGAATATATAATGTAGCATCAAATGGTTCTGAATTTGCTTCTGATTATAATAACACATTGACATCCATAGGTGTCTACATAGACTTGGAATCTATCATCTCAAACCTTTCCAATAATTTCTCAATGTATTTTTGATGTGCCACGTAGATACACTCATCTCTATATATGAACTCAATCTTGGGACTTGTGATAATCATATCACTTTGTAGTGCATCTTGAACACTAGCTAGTTCATTCTTATCTGAAGTAAGAGCTAAAATATTATGAATCTCAAAATCTTCTGCATAATTTACCTGGTCTCCTTGTTTTCTCCTTCTCTAAATTCTGGTTCTTCCAGTGAATTCCTTTATACCGCTCTCCTTCCAAGTTTGATATAACCACTTTGGCATATTCTTGAAAAGTGGTGAAATCTTTTCTGGTTCTTGAGTATCTCTTTCTTTTGGAACTTTGGAACCTTCTCCAACTTCATGAGTCAGAACTTCAAGAGGTACTAATGTACAACTATGTACTGGTGTAAGTAATGAAATTCTCTCTTCACTTGTATCTCTTAGGGTTTGAGAAGGTTCATCACCCTCCTTTGTGTGGTTGAATGTAAGCATCAAAATTCCTTCTGAAAAATGCATATTCATATGCCTTTATGGAATTCGGAATTTCTTCCTTCTTATCATAATTCTAACTTTCTGCAATATATGCATTGCGTGAGAGTAGGATATCACCTGTATCTAGAACATAGAATCTGTATCCTTTTACATAACCAATAAAGATGGCCTTAATGGCTTTTACATCAAGCTTAGCGTGATCCTTCTTCTCAATGTGAATATAATTTGGGGAACTGTGGGTTTCTTCCCATGATAAGCTTCATAAGGTGTAATGACCTTCAAAGCTTTTGTGGAAGACCTATTTAGAATGTGATTAGTTATATGTACTGCATCAAACCAAAAGTTGGGAGAAAGCTTTTTGGATGATATCATACTACACATCATCTCAACAAGTATCCTAGTCTTTCTCTCTGCAACACCATGTTCTGGAGTGTAAGCAATAGTGAGTTGATGAGAGATACCTTTGACTTCAAGAAAAGACTTAAAGTCTTTAGACATGTACTCTCCTGCTCTATCACTTCTCAAAATCTGGATTGTTGATTGACTTTCATTTTTAACCATAGCTCAGAACTTCTTGAAAGTAGGAAAAGCCTCTAACTTCACTTTAAGATCGTAAATCCATGAATATCTTGAGAAATCATCAATGAACATAACAAAGTACTTGAAACCTTGAATAGAATCTGTTCTTATTGGATCATTCACATTTGAATGTATGATCTACAACTTCCTTGTGGCCATGATGTATTCATGCTTCTTGAAAGGTAGCTTGTGAAGCTTTCCTTCAAGACATCCTTCACATGACTCTACATCATCTAGTAAAGCAAAAGTAGGCAAACTCTCCACCATACCCTGATCTCTGATATGTTTGAGAATTGTGTAACTGATATGGCCAAATCTAGCATGCCATAACTTCATGTTCTCCTTAGGTCTTGTAGACCTAGCAAAATTAGCATGACTTATTTGGACAATACAGACATGCCACTTCTGTTTTCACCTTGAAGTAGAAAATTCTCCTCATCATGTGAGAGGATGTGACATGAATCTTTTTTAAAAACTACTTTATAACCATTTGACAAGAAAATGGAGATAGACAGAAAATTTTTCTTCATGTCTGGAACATAAAGAACATCAAAAATTGTGAAATTTCCACCTACTCTTGACTTTAGCTTCACTTCTCCAACACCTTCAACATCTAAATCATGACTATCTGCAATGGTCACTCTTCTACGTGAAGAGTTAGTAAGAGAAGAAAATACCTTTCTGCAACCTATCATATGCTTAGTAGCTCCAGAATAAAAAATCCAAGGATTATATGAGATTGGATTTAATGTTGCCTAATCAAAAGCTACTTCTTCAATAGTAACACATGCATATGAATCTATCTTTGAAGATTTAGATTTTGAATCATCTTCAGCACTATTGGCTGATGTTTTCTTCTTCTCATTTAAAATCCTTGCTCTGCATTCTGCTATGTAATGACCTAGTTCCTTATAGTAATGGCATACTCCTTTCTTTGAATCATATGTAGTCAAATAATTTTCTTTGGGTGTAGAGGAAGCATTAGGAAAGGGACTGGAAGACTTAGGATTAGAAGACTTACTTTCCTTCTTTCATTGCTAACTCACCTTCTCCTTCTTCTTCTTTACCTTCGACGATGATAACATAGCTTCATCATTCTCTTCCATACTTTTTTGTTGATCTTCATCTTGAAGTAACAAGAACATCTCTTCATCTAAAATGTTTACTCCAATATTGAGCGACTAATCTCGTAAATCTTTGAGCTGAAAATATGTGTCTGAACTGATTCATCAGCTTTCATCCTTGTGTTGGCAAGTTATCTCCTTAGGTGAGCTTTCCTAGCAAGGGTTTTTGCTCTAATAGAGATTCTCTAACTCCAACCAAGCTTGATGACAGGTTTTGTGCTCTTTTGTAGGAAGTAATCTGATACAATTATGGACTCCTCATAATGAAAAAGTTTCTTCTTCTTCACGAACCTCTTGTTGAGAAAAAATAGGAATGGTAGGTCTTCTAGAAGATGAAGTAGCCTCTTCTCCGACTTGTCTTGGCCTTGGATAAGTTCCATTGATAATATTCCATAAGTCCTTTGAAACTAATAGATTCATCATCATAAAACTCCATAATGGATAATTAGACATGCCCTCAAGGTTGTCTTCATTCTCAATTCTATAGTCACTCATCTTGTTAAGGGTGTATGTCAACAATGCTCTGATACCAAATGTTGGTATTCTAAGATCTGATATCATATGTTAGAAGTGGGAGTGGGCCACAATAACAATATATCACAGGGTTATAGGATCTTCCAATAGATGAACCTTAACATACACACCTTAAGACTCAAAAGGAAGATGAGTGAGATATAGAGAGAGAATGGACAAGATTCCACGTGTAATGGTAAGCTATGAGGCTCATCTACACTATCTATATTTCAATGTCAAATTACAACGTGTGAATATGATACAAACTGACAATATCTATATCTAGGTAGAAATAGAAACTAGATACAAGAGACTGTGTACCTAAGAGGTATGAAGAGTGTGTGTGTGTGTGTGTGAGAGAGAGAGAGAGAGAATATGGAGAATATGAACAGTTTAGAACTACTTTACAGCAAACCCAAATTTTGATCAACCTAAATCAGAAATGAGTGACCTAGCAAGTAAGAACAGAAATAGAATTACTACTCACAATAAATCAACAATGGATGTTGATGGTAAGCTGGCAAAATCTCCTCTAGATAATCAGAAAGACATAGACCACAACTCCTCCAAGAGTGTGAGAACTCCTCCTCCAAGATGGCCTCCAATATCTCCTCCTAGCTTGAGAAGATTGATCACCTCCTCCAAGTATGTGAGGCTCCTCCTTGATCTCCTTGAGAGGATTGCTTGTGTGATGATATACAATGAGCTAGTATTGTCCTTATATACTTTTATTGAATCTCCAAAATCACACATTCGGGGTCGTGAATCTAAACTCAAAAGCTACGAAATCATTGCCATGCATCGCGAATAAATCGGTAATCACTATTTTGATTTTCAAAAAGAACTTTATCTAAAAATCTTATTCCCATGCTATTGCGAACGGGGATCGAATGTAGATGGGTTTCTTTAAGCGCCTTGTCCTATCCAGATCACATGCCAACTTCTCTTGAATAAGAGTATGAACTAAAGTCTATACATGTTATCAGATAGGCTTTATATGAAGACTTAGGATGGTCTATAATCTTGTACATTGTTGGAGATTGTTGGACATTGTATCCAACACCTTTTAAGGATTCCTAATTTTTAGGGATCAAGTTTAATCTTGTTCTTTGTTAAGGGGACAAAGTGAATTTAATAGAGCACTTTTTAGTAGTCTGGAGTAGACTTTTTTTTAGGTTGAGCTAGGATCATCTCTCTCTTCTGCACAAAGAGAGAGAGAGAAAAGCCACTTTCCACCTCATCATATCCATCCATCTATATGAATAAAAAAATAAATTTTCTAAAAAAGTCTCTTTTTAAGCTATTCTTAATTCAAAATGGCCCATACTTTTATGCATATGTCATAACTTACTTTTTTTAGTCTAGTTTTTTTTTAACACTTAAAAAACAAACATACTTTTCAAAATCCCTCCAAAAGTTGAGTGCCACATCATCAAACTCATAACTTTGGTTGCCCCAAAACATGAATTTTTGGGAAAAAAACCTTATTTTCACTCAAACACTGGAAAAAGTTATTTTAATCTATCCACATACCAAAACATACCTTTTTCTTGCAATATAACTACTATACATGCCGTTCTAGCCATCTTTGTGATTCTTTCTATTTGG
This sequence comes from Ceratopteris richardii, assembly GCA_020310875.1. Taxonomy (NCBI): domain Eukaryota; kingdom Viridiplantae; phylum Streptophyta; class Polypodiopsida; order Polypodiales; family Pteridaceae; genus Ceratopteris; species Ceratopteris richardii. The sequence continues at coordinate 49,990,520 of CM035444.1, forward strand.
TGCTCGAGTTTTGGAACATCATGGTTCTCACATGTATTCCGAACATGACACCAGCATCAACGTGTGCTCCTCATTTAACGAGTGTACATGTTTGTGTTCCAATAGAATTTGCACCAACAACTAGAGGTAACAATGACAAAGATTCTTAAAATGAACAACATGTAGCTGAGAGAGAAGAATATTGATCTTTGGGTGGTCAATGGTGCATTTTATACCTTAGATCCAATACACTTCTTGAAAATGACACCAAGAAAGTATTTATGTACTTTGGAGTTGATGCTTGAAACAACTGAATCAAAACAGACTACTTCAAGGATAGCTAGTGTTGAAAAACTTGCTATTTTAGTCCATACACCTGCTGGTTCTTTTGCTCAGATCTCACAGTACAGTAAGAATTGATGAAATTACTGTTTGAGGCATTCAACTAGCTTAGATATCTAATGATTACAAGTGGAATCATCTAAAATGATAAACTATGCTCTAACAAATAAGTTTAGCAAACCAAAGCTTACCCTCGACTTTTTAGGAACTAACCAATAGATGACTAGTGAGCACTTCGATGAAAATTTCTCCCAGAGGTCTGAACAAAATGCCTTGAGATTTTGATAACACAAAATAAACTTCAAGTTGGTTTCAACAAGCTATAGATCATGCAAAATGGTTGAGAATTCCCTGAGATATGATCAGAGAAAGTTGACTATTCTGAGTAGTCATAGCACAGAAGTAGATAGAGATATTCAATGAGCTATATGTATTATATGACATGATTGTACAAGATCATTGGAATTGTAATGATGTTCAATGGTGATAGACTGAGTGAGCTATGGTGTGAGCCACTCGTCTTCTACAAATGATCAAGAAATAAGCACAGAATGAGGCACACACCTCGCGGGATTTTACAAAGTCCTTTTATAAGAGTTTCTTCTAAGTTTGAATTTGAATTCAAACTTGGCTCCAACTAAAAGTGACTCCATTGATTTAGGGGTTATTCTCTCATCCTTAATCCATAACCAATATTCCTCCTAACTCCATGAGATATAAGTTTTTACAAGATTCTTCAAAGATTTAATCTTTTACAATGGTAAATGACCAAGTGATTACAAGCTAAGATTCACATGCATCATCAAGAGATAGTTGCACACATTGTCTTCTAAGCCAAGTGTGTAGGCTTGATCATTTGCACCAACAGCTCCCCCTCAAGCCAAACATCTTGGCTTGCTTTGCGTCACCAATCTTCTTGAATATTCTGCAATCCAATCATGGTTTTAAACCTACAAAGCTTAGTACCATCAAGTGCTTTGGTTAACAAATCAGCACACTGCATATTTGTAGATACATATGCTAGTTGAATCTCTTTGCTCAATATTTTCTCTCTAACATAGTGATAGTGTACTTCTATATGCTTGGTTCTTGCAAGATAAATGGGATTGGTTGCAAGATGCAAAGAATTAGTGTTATCACCAAAGATCATTGGTTAATGAGTGTAAAGTCCCAAATCTGAGTAGAGCAATCTAATCCAAATAGCTTCTTGTGTAGCATTTGCTAATCCCCTGTATTTAGCCTCTATGGAAGATAGAGCAACAGTTGGTTGCTTCTTAGAAGACCATGAGATTGGTTTATCACCTGCAAAAGATAAATAGCCAGAAGTACTTCTTCTGTCATCCTTACATCCTGCCCAATTTGCATCTGAGTATAACTTAATGTCCAAATCTAATGTGTATGGGAAGTAAAAACCTTGATTTTGAGTACCTTTGAGATACTTCAAAATTATTTTAGCAGCTTCCAAGTGAGGTGCTCTAGGTTTATGCATGAATTGGCTCAGAACACTTACTCCATAACATATGTCAATCCTTGTTAGTGTTTCATAGTTTAGACTTCCAACTATGCTTTCGTAACCTACAAAAATGTCTTCAAGCAAATCACCTTCATGAGCACTCAATTTATGATTTACCTCCATAGGGGTACTAGCTACTTTTGCATCCTCCAACTAGAACTTCTTCAACATGTCCTGCACATATTTTCTTTGAGTGATGTAGATTCCAGAGTTAGTGTATACTAATTCAAGTCCAGGAAAATATTTGAGAAACCCTAGATCACTGATCTTAGACTCCTTCATCATCCGGTTTTTTATTTGTTTGATGCCATTGGAATCACCACCTATAAGAATAATGTCATCCACATATACACATAAATATATCAATTTTGAATTACTCCTCTTGACAAATAAAGAAGAATCTATCTTGCTCATCATGAATCCTTGGTCTTGAAGATAGGTTGTTAACCTATTGTTCCATGCCCTAGGTGCCTGGTTCAAACCATAAAGAGCTTTCTTCAATTTGTATACATGATTTACCTTGTTTGGATCTTCATAGCCAAGAGGTTGAGATATGTAAACCTCCTCTAAAATCCACCCATTGAGGAAAGCATTTTTCACATCTATTTGATACATATTCCAATTTCTAGATGCAGCTACACTTACCAATACCGTGATGGTTGGCATCTTAGCCACATGTGAAAAAATTTCTTCATAATCTACTCCTTGGGTTTGTGCAAAACCCTTAGCCACAAGCCTAGCTTTGTACCTGTTTATGGATCCATCTGAGTTCCTTTTGATTTTGAAAATCCATCTAGAACCAATTACCTTCATTGATGCTTTCTTGGGTACTAGCTCCCAAGTGTCACTCTCTTGGATTGCTTCTATTTCTTCATCCATAGCCTCCTTCCATTCTGCTTTGGTACTTGCTTCTTCATATGAAGAAGGTTCTTCAATTGATGAATCCTTAGCAAGATAAATAGAATGCTTAGTGACTAATGAAGTATCATACCCATATTTGATTGGCTTCTTAATCTCTCTTTGTGATCTCCTTAAGGCTTGGTTCGATGACTCAGGTATGTCCTCCAACCTCTTCATCTTGACCTTGCCTTTTGATTTCCATGCTTTAAATTCTTCCAAGTTGATGGTGTCCTCATCATCTGATTTGATGTCTTCAATTGTCCTTGGTTCCTCCTTGGTGAGGCTTGGAAATTCTTCTTCCAAGCCATATGGCAATTTGACCTTCCTGCATTCACTTTCAAACCAAGAATCATTCTCATCAAACACATCTCACTTATCATAAATCCTTTGTTGGATGGATTATAAAACCTATATCCCTTTTGATGTATATCATACCCTATGAAGATGCATTTCTCTACCTTAGGGTCTAACTTACCTTTGATTTGAGATGGAACATGCACATAAGCAACACAACCAAATATTATGCAATGTTCAAGTGTTGGTCTCCTACCATGCCATGCCTCATAGGGGGTTCATCCCATCAAAGGACTTAGAAGGTAACCTGTTAATAAGATAAGTGGCAGTAGAAACACTCTCTGCCCATAAGTAATTAGGCAACTTCTTTTCATTTAGCATAGATCTAACTGCTTCCACAATCAATCTGTTCCTCCTCTGTGATACTCCATTTTTCTTAGGAGTATATCTAGTAGTGATTTCCCAAAGTGATACTCCACAAGTGCAAGATAGTTCTTGAAACAACTAAACACTTCATCCTTATGTTTCATGAAATACAAGATAGCCCACCTACTGAAATCATCAATAAATGACACATAGTACCTTGAGCCTAAAATTGAAGGGCCTTGCTTAGTCCCCACACATCTGTGTGGACAAGTTCCAAATAATCCTCATGCATATAACCTTTCTTTGTAAAGGGTAACCTGTGTGATTTACCAAACTGACATGCACCACATTTATAGATCATATGTTGCTTGGATTCATTAGGTATCCCAAGTCCACATTCATCTCTACCAATCTGCTTCAATGTTCTCTCACCAATCTGCCCTAATCTTTTGTGCCATATCTCTAACTCAAACAAGGTTTGATCCTTATAATTATAAAGTGAACTGTTTCTAGTGTCCTAAAGCTCAAATGTAAACAACCTACATGTTTTCTCTCCCTTCACAATTCTCCTGAATCCATGTTGGGGGTCCTCCACAAAAGCTCCAAATTTATTGAACCTAACCTGCAAACCCTTTTCCACTATCTATCCAACACTCATCAAATTCTTTGTGATAGTAGGTACATAAAGATCTCTGCTCAATAGATACCCATCAGAAGTTTTGGCATTTCCTACCTTGACAACTGAATGCTTGGTATCATCACCTGTCTACACTTGGTGCTTTCCCTTGGGCTCCTCAAGATCAGAAAGGAGAGCTATATTGCCTGCTACATGGTTTGAACAGCCTGAGTCAATATAGAAGAGGTGTTAATCATTCATACCTGGTTTTGAAGTCATGTTCATAATGAGAAGAGAATCCTCTTGATCCTCTGTATAGTTGTTCAAGTCTTTTCTTGATTTGTATCCTCCTTGATAATTATTGTTGTAATTGTTGTTGTAGCCATGGTTGTATCCTTGATTATGGTTGAATCTTCCTCTTGATTGTGAGTAGCCACCTCATTGGAATCCTCTTCATCTCTGGTTCTTGAATTTCCTATAGCACTCATCTGTTGTGTGATTAGACAATCCACATATATTGCATGGGGAAGAGTTGAAAAGTCTCCCCCTACCTTGATTACCTCCTCTGCCCCTTCCTCTTGAATTTCTACCTCTCCCTGCATATTTAGCTTGAGAAGTAGCACTGTCATCTTCAAATTTCTTGCTTTTTCCTTTATCCTTAGACTTTCCTTTATCTGTATAGAGGGCACAAGAACTGTTACCTCTTGATGGTTCACCATTTTTGTTAATCTTGGCCTCATGGGTGAAGAGTTGCCCCATGAGAGTGGTTAGATCAGGGATTTGCATATCCATATAAAGATTCATTGTAGTTGTGAAAGATTCCCACTTATCCTCTGCCTTGATGCCATTGATTATCTATCTCACTATTTTGTTCTCTTCAGTCTCCTCTCCTATGCTTGCCAATTGATCTGCTACATCCTTCACCTTAGTCACAAACTCGGAAACATTTTGCTTAGGTTGCTTCCTTTGAGTAGTAAACTCCATCCACAATTGATTTTTCTAGCTCTTGTTGATATATTTAGGTAGTGATGTGTGTGAACACTCTAGGACCGTCGGGGCACTTTTTTCCCTCTTTAGGAGGTTTTTTTCCCCCGGCTTGTATATACGCCTATTGCCCTAATGGTCTACTTATCTTTGTACATTCTCTAGTAATACATTCAGTCTGGTGTGTTGTGCTCCAAGCTTCTTCCTCTTCCTTGTGCTGTTCGCGTGCTTCCGTAGACGTCTAACTCCAACAATTGGTATCAGAGCAGGTCGTTGATTCTTCTAGGCCACCGTCGACACTCCTCCGTTTGCAGTCTCAGATTCGCACAAAATTTGGTGAGCATACTCAGGCCGAAATCGCGATCTGAACTCGTTTCGGCCTCCGAACGCACTATCGCAGTGCTTGTGCAGGCTATTTCGTCCTTTTGTGCCAAAGGTATATACCAGTTTCTGTTCGCCAGTTTAAGCGTCTCGAAGTCTGCTACAGGTCTAGCAGAACTCGTCTGGGCAGTTCTGTTCAACATTTTGAGATACAGTCAATTTTCTGCATCAAGGTATTTTAGTCACCGGCCATGGCTGAAAGCAGTGATGTATTCCGTATGTTGGTTGTTGAGGATAAGTTGGATGGTACCAACTACCCATTATGGGCTTATATGATGCGACATGTACTGGTTGCAAAAGGATTGTGGAACATTGTGCAGGGTGTTGAAAGACGTCATGTTACACCTGTAACGACAGGTACTGCAAATACAGGTGTTGGAGCTGATGAAGATGGTGTCGAAGATGATATTCCGCAGATTCCTGTTCGTGCTGCTATTTCTGTTGCACCTACTGCAGAGCAGATTCGTTGGGATGGCAGAGATGCCCAGGCACATGCATTGATAGCTTTGTCTGTCAAACGTGCCATTATTCCTCACATTCGCTCTTGCAGAACGGCAAAGGATGCTTGGGATACACTTACCACTTTGTACCAGGCTAGGAATGAGGCTCGTGTTGCTTACCTCCGAAAACAGTTGGAGAGTGAGCACATGAATGAAGGTGATTCGATGGACAGTTTTCTTACAAAGATCAAAGACCTGAAGGAACAATTGATTTCTGCTGATGAGGTTATACCAGATAGCTCACTTGTGCAGACCGTTCTGAATGGCCTTCCTGATTCATATCAGAGTTTTGCCTCTACTCTTCGATTGATGATGAAAGGCAATCCGAATGCCTTGTCATTTGAGGAATTAGTCTCTGATCTGTTGCAGGAAGATCAGTCCAGGCAGAACAGGTCCATTATGCGTGTTGCAGATCAAGCTTTCCTGGCTAGTCAGAAGGGCAAAGGAAAATGGAGCTCCTCTACTAGTAAGCAGAAATCTGCAAATGCTGCACAATCGAAGAACCAGGATAAAGATGAGAAGAAATCAGAAAAGCAGAAATTGTTCTGCAAGTACTGTAAAGGAAATGATCCTATTATAAAGAACTGTCCAAAACTGGCTGCTAAAGAGGCAAAGAAGAAAGAGGCTGGAATGGTTGTTGCAGAGGCCTCTACACCAAAAACAGAGTCTGCAAATCTTGTGCAGGAAGAAGAATGGGCGTTTACTACTGTTTGCAGTTTTGACCCATCTTCTCATGATGAGTGCATGTCTGCAGTAGACTCAGATGTTTGGTACTTTGACAGTGGGGCAACCAAACATATTACCTCGCAGCGCAGTTTCTTCTCTTCACTCGAGCCTGCCCCTACAGGGAATACTGTCACATGCGCCAATAACTCCTCTTATCTTGTTATGGGAGTTGGTAAGATCATTCTGACTACTGCTGATGGTAGTTCTTTCACTTTGTCAGATGCTTTATTTGTGCCAGGGATCAAAAAGAACCTGTTATCAGTTTCTGCATTAGCCAAGATTGGCTTGGTTGTGAAATTCGTTGATGACAGGTGTACAGTCCATGATCTCTCAAATGGCGATGTGATTATTGCTTCTGGCATTTTATGTCGTGGGCTATATAAGCTCATAGACTATGAAAAATCTATGAATGATTCAGCATGTGCAGTTCATGATTCTCAGGCTATGTCAGATGCAAAGCTTTGGCATGCACGCTTTGGTCATCTGAATTTTGCTAGTTTGTTACGCCTGCAGAAATCTGAAATGGTGTCCTCTTTGCCCAAACTTGAGGCACCTGTAAAACATGTTTGTGAAGGCTGTATTTTGGGCAAAATGCAGCGTTCTTCCTTTCCAAAAGATGGTTCAGTTCGGGCTATGCAGAAATTGCAGCTTGTACATAGTGATGTCTGTGGTCCTATGCAGACACCCTCTTTTGGAAATTACCTTTACTTCGTGACTTTCATTGATGATTTTTCCAGGCATGCATGGGTATATCCACTCAAAGCAAAGTCCGAAGTGTTCATGTGCTTCAAACAGTTTTTGGTTTTGGCTGAAAATCTGTCAGCATGTAAAATGGGCACCCTCCGTTCTGATCGAGGGGGGGAATATATGTCTTCAGATTTTAATGCATTTCTGGCTGAACGTGGGATAAAACACCAGTGTACAGTGCCGTATACACCTCAACAGAATGGAGTTGCTGAACGAAAGAACAGGTCACTCATGGAGATGGCGAGGTGCATGGTCAAAAGTCAAGCTTTACCACATAGTTTCTGGCTTGAGGCTGTCATGTGTGCAGCATATGTACTGAACAGGTGTCCCACGAAAGCGTTGCAGTCTATCACTCCATATGAGGCTTGGCATGACCGCAAGCCATCTGTTGCTCATCTGCGTGTTTTTGGTTGTTTGGCATATGCATTAGTGCCTGAACAACATCGCAGAAAATTGGATGATAAGGCAGTAAAATGTATTTTTGTTGGGTACAGTTCTGAAAGTAAAGGCTATCGTCTGTATCATCCACAGACTAAACGCATTCTGGTTAGCCGTGATGTTGTCTTTGTGGAAGATGCTATTCAGCCATTGCTTTCATGTACTAAGGAGACATCTGTTAGCTCCAAAGACATGTATGATACTTTGATGCCTCTTTTTACAGGTGGACAGGCTAGCGCTGGTCCTAATGAGGCAACTTCTCAGTCTTTGCAGGTTTCATATGATGATGCAGATCATGCCATTTCTGATGCAGATTTACATGATGCACTTGTTGATGAGAGAGCTGATATTGAACAGGCAAAAACTATGCCAAAATGGCTGGTGCAGACTTTGCGTGACAGCAAATTAGATGCACCTTTGTCATATCGTACTCGTTCAGGCTCTCATAGTACCTCCTTTGCATCAGATTGCTATGCTATGGCTGCATCTAGTCTCTGTGATGAGAATGAGCCTGTTTCTTTTGATGAAGCACAAAATTCAGAAAATTGGATGGCTGCTATGCAATCTGAATATGATGCTATAATGAAGAATGGTACATGGTCTTTATGTGACTTGCCTCCTGGCAAGAAGGCCATTGGCACTAAGTGGGTATACAAGCTGAAGCGTAAACCTGATGGTACAGTTGACAGGTATAAGGCTAGGCTTGTTGCAAAGGGTTATGCGCAGGAAAGAGGCATTGATTTTGATGAGACCTTTGCACCTACATGCCGTATGACTACTGTTCGGAGCATTTGTGCACTTGCAGCCCATCATGGTTGGAATGTACATCAGTTGGACATTAAAACAGCATTTCTGAATGGTGACTTGCATGAAGAAGTGTATGTTTTTCAGCCCCGTGGCTTTGTGCAGAAAGGGCATGAAAACCAGGTGTGCAGGTTAAAGAAGGCGTTATATGGTTTAAAGCAAGCACCACGTGCTTGGTATGAGAAAATACATGCCTATCTGATTGCACATGGTTTTGAGAACAGTCCAACTGAAAGCACCTTATATGTTAAGCATGCTAATGATGTGCTTTTGATCATTGTTGTCTATGTAGACGACATGCTGCTCACTGGTCCTCTTGAGAAGCATATTGCTGATTTCAAGGCTGATTTGCATGCCTCATTTGAGATGTCTGATTTGGGGCATTTGCATCACTATTTGGGCATTCAGTTTATGCAAGTTGATGGTGGAATGGCTTTGTGTCAGATGAAATATATTGACACATTATTGCAGCGTTTTGGCCTTGAAGATTGTAAGCCTATTGCCACTCCTATGGAGACAGGTTTACGATTGAGTCTTCATGATGCTGAAGATGCATTTGATGCTGTTCTCTATCAGCAGGCTGTTGGATGCTTGATTTACTTATGCATTACTCGGCCAGATATTCAGTTTGCTGTCTCACAGATGAGCAGGTTTATGCATTGCCCAGGAGTCATGCATTGGAAAGCGGTTAAGCGCATCTTTCGCTACTTGAGTGGTACTCGGCTACTTGGGTTGTTTTATCCCAAGGGGGGATCACTACCGCCAGATTTGCATGCTTTTTCTGACTCAGATTGGGCTGGTTGCTATGACACTCGTGTGTCCACCAGTGGTTTTTGCTTCATGCTTGGTAGCTCATGTATATCTTGGTTGAGCAAGAAGCAGCCTACTGTGGCCACTTCCAGTTGTGAGGCTGAGTATAGGGCAGCTTTCACAGCGACTGTTGAGTGTGTGTGGCTCAGACGCCTTATGGCTGATTTGGGTGTTGGCCAGTCTTCTGCCACCACCATCTTCACTGACAGTCAGAGCCCATTGGCAGTTGCGAGGAACCCTGTGTTCCATGCTCGCACTAAGCACATTGAGGTGCATTATCACTATGTCAGGGAGAGGTTCTCTGCTGGGGAGATCAGCTTGGCATATCTGCCCACGCAGGAGAACATTGCAGACCTTTTCACAAAGGCTCTGCCTAGGGAGAAGTTTGAAGCTTTCCGCAAAGCTTTGGGCTTACTTCCTTTTGTGGAGTGATTTCCACATAGGTCGGCACTTCCTTATACATGAGTGCGAGCTCCTTGTTCACCGCATCACTCCCAGGGGGGATTTGTTGATATATTTAGGTAGTGATGTGTGTGAACACTCTAGGACCGCCGGGGCACTTTTTTCCCTCTTTAGGAGGTTTTTTTCCCCCGGCTTGTATATACGCCTATTGCCTTAATGGGCTACTTATCTTTGTACATTCTCTAGTAATACATTCAGTCTGGTGTGTTGTGCTCCAAGCTTCTTCCTCTTCCTTGTGCTGTTCGCGTGCTTCCGCAGACGTCTAACTCCAACAGCTCTTGTATTGGAAGAAAAATATGAAGATAGAGTATCCCGTCTCTTGAAAAGTTTTGCAATTCCTAATATGAGGAAGAAGGAAGTCAGAAATAGAGTTAAGTATATATGACCCGGCTAAAGCATCTTTGGCACACCATGAGTTGATTCTTTCTTGTTGGTGCATGAAAACCATCAATTGATGTTTTTAGACAAAGTTTTGAAGTCAAAGGATGAAGCAAAGACAAATATATGAAGCCTAAAGTTAGTGCATGATCACAGAATGAAGTCTTGTATATACATGTACACTAGACTTGTAATTAACTCACTTACACTTTTGTTATGGTTAAGAGTTAGTACATGTATGTCTATATATACAAGTAAAAAGTCCAGGCATGTATGAGAGATGATGAATGACAAGTTGCAAGATTCATTAGACACTTTAGAAGTGAAGAGAATATCTCTCATCAAACAGATGTAATGTGTTCCTAAATAGAAGAAAAGTTGCGCCCGATATTTTGTTCAATGCTCCTTCTGTGTTTATTCTTTTGTGAAATGTTTTTGTAAAATTCTAAGTCTATAGTTGAGTGACCTCTGTACAAATTTTCAGATCCTAATTGTGATCACATTGAGAGAATTAAGAGTAGGAACATTTACATGTGTAAATGTGAAGAAGAGAAGACTGTAGCAGGTGCAAATTTGATGATAATGTTTTGTTCAATTCTCCTTCCACATTGTAGAGTTTTGAACAAGCAAGCACTCATTCTTTAAGTTGGAAGGTAAGTTACCTATAGCTAAAAACATTTGAATTAACAGGTTCTAGATTAAGAGAACTATGCATTAGAAGTTGTAGGTGTCAAACTCGACTGTAGAGAAGTATAGTCTTAGACATAGATGAATTGTTTGGAGTAAATCTCATGTGAACAACCTTCCTTCTTTCTTCCCTGGAACAATTTGTTTATACCCATTGCTAGGGCCTTCCACAAACACTCCTTCATTAGTGAATCTAACTTCATAACCTTTTTCAACAATTTTTCCTACACTTATCAGATTCTTAGGAATTGTAGGAACATACAAGACCTTACTCAAGAGAGTACTTCCATCCTTGGCCTTCACTGATCCAATTGACTTCACATTATGCTTTGTATTGTCACCTGTTTGAACAACATGATTAGATACCTTATTTTCCAAATCAGTCATCAATGCTATGTTACCACCCAGGTGATTGCTACACCCTGAGTCAATGTAGAAGACTCTTTGGTCTTCACTTTGCCTTTCACAAGTTGCATTCATTATCAATGTTGAATCCTCCTTCTGATTTGAAGCATAATTGTAGTAGGTATTATTGTATTGTTGACTTTGGAATCCTCTACCTGCATTTCTTCCAAAGTAACCCCTACTACCTCTTCCTCTGAAGTTACCTCTTTGATTTCTGCCACTTCTTCCTCTTGAATTAAAGTTCTGATTATATCCACCATTACTCTCAGTATTATGCCAACAATCATTAGCTAAGTGATTTGTCTTACCACAAATCCAGCAAGCTTTGACTCCATCTTTATTATTCCTGCCTCTTCCTCTACCTTTCCCACCTCCTCTTCCTCTTAGGAAGTTGGCTTGACTAGTTGTGCCTTCATCTTCATTTGCTTGTTGTTTTCCTTTGCTATTTTTCTTCTTATCCTTTGAGTACATTGCATGACCTGTACTCTTGTCACCTTCACCTTTGACATCCTGCTCAAAGGTTAACAAATGTCCTAGCAACTGATTTGAGTCAGGAGTAAAATGATCAAGTGATAATTCAGTAGATAGAATGAATGGCTTCCATTTGTCATCACCTCTCAAACCTGTGAGGATTTGCCTTACCAATTTATCCTCCTCAATGTCTTCATCAACAGCTCCTAATGCATCTGCAATGTCCATTCTGGTTACATAATCTGAGATGGATTGAGAGGCCTTCTTCTTGAATGTAGTAAATTCTACCCACAAGGATGCCTTCCTAGACTTTGTGGTATTTTGGAAATGCTCCTCCAAAGCATTCCATATATCACTTGCACTTTCAAGACCTCTAATGTGAGGTAGCAAGTAATCATTGACAGCCATATAGATAATGTTCCTAGCTTGAGCATCTCTCTTCATCCAATTCTTCAAATCTGATAATTCCTCCCTAGTTGGAACACTAGGATCTCTGAATTGAGGCTTTTCTTCTTCACCTGTAATATAACCTATCAAGTCTTTGCTCATTAGATGAGCTTCCATCCTCATTGACCATGCTGGATAGTTCTCTCTATCCAATTTCTCTATCTGAAGAGAATCTCCCATCTTTTCTTCACTTGTATATTGAATTCTTCAATCTTTATAAAGTATAAGGTTACATTTACTTTGAATGACACTCATTTTGTCTTCCTTGGTGTCGTATGACCTCCTTCTCAAGCTTTGCCCTCAAGCTTTCACCTTTTGAACCTTCAAATGTTGAATTTTGTATGTCTGCAGCAGTCGGAGTCTTCCTTTCCTCAATTTTGATACTTCTTGCTCTGATACCACTGATGGAGACTGTTAATCTCCAAAAGAACAAGCTATCCTTGATGTTAGACCACCTCTATATCAAGAATAACTTTAAACTCCAACCAAGTTTGGAAGACAAGCACCAAATTATCAAGAAATTAGCTAACTGTGAAGAAAGTCATTTCTCAGAAAAGTCTGTTGCACCTTAATCACTCATTGACTAATCATTCATGTAAAGTTTTTAATAAAACTTTGTAGAATGTTTTCCCTAGTGATTGCGCACCTCCTCCAAGTTAAAACACTTCAAAATCTTGAGTAGATTATGAGAAATTATTCAAACAATCTACCTATGTCTGAAACTATCTCTCTGTATAGTTGACTTTGACACCTGCAACTTCTAAGACATGGTTGTCTAAAACTAGAACCTGTTTAAACAAATACTTTTAGCCATAGATGGCTTACCTATCAACTTAGATTTTGAGTCCTCACTCATGCAAAACTTTAATCTGTGCAGTGAGAAATGATCAAATCATTGACCATCGAAAATGTGCATGTTTCAGAAAACTATGAACACTCTTTTACATATGAATGTTCCTACTCATAATTCTCACAACCTGTTTACAATTAGGCTCTCAAACTTTAACCATAGACTCATTAACTATGGACTAAGACATCTACAAATGGATTCTTGAAATGATCAAGCACAGAAGGAGAATGCACAGAAACATCGGGTGCAACTTCTCTTCATTTCTGACAAAAATTACATCTGGATGAGAGAGCTATTCTAATCTCTTCATAAGTGTCTAATGACTTCTAATTCTACTCTACTCTCATGCTCTACATTCCCTCTCATACTTGTCCCAAAAGTTTCCAAGTATATATATAGACGATAATTTACAAGCTTATGACTACTCAAAGATATAAGTGAACTATCTCTGACATAATGTACATATGTGTACACATCTTCCAAATTCTGAATGTGTCCTTCTTTCATGCTTCACAACTTGTTCTCTTCTCAAATCCTTGACTTCATTTCCATGTCAAAACATCAATTGGTGATTGTCCTGCACCAACAATTAAGGGTACACTCAAGGAAGGTTTGTATTATGGTTTCACATCAGATACAAACATCAAGATATATAGTGATATAGATTGGGCAGGTAATCCTGATGATACGAGATCAAGCTATGGGTATCTATGTTATGTGGGAGATAAGCTAATCTCTTGGTGTTCTAACAAGCAACATACGATTGCTTTTTCATCTACAGAAGCAGAGTATAAAGGAATGGTTGAAGCTACAAAGGAGTTCATATGGTTGAAGACTCTCATGAAGAGTTTTGATATCATTCAGATACACCCACTATTCATGGAGATCATATGAGTTCATTGTATCTAGCTGCTAACCCTGTTTTTCATGTCAGAATAAACACATTGAGATTCAGTATCACTTCTTGAGAGAGAAGGCGATTGATAAGGAGATTGAAGTCATACATACTTCAGCAAAAGATCAGATTGCAGACATGTTCACCAAAAGCTTGGATGGACCAAAGCTACAAAGATTCAGAGACACGGCAAGTATAAAGAAGATGGAGAAAACCTCAATTGATGATTGAGGGGGAGCTGTTGGTGCATGACAACCATCAATTGATGTTTTTAGACAAAGTTTTGAAGTCAAAAGATGAATCAAAGACAAATATATGAACCCTAAAGTTAGTGCATGATTAGAGAAGAAGTCGTGTATATACATGTACACTAGACTTGTAATTAACTCACTTATACTTTTGTTATGGTTAAGAGTTCGTACATATATGTCTATATACATAAGTAAAAAGTTGGGGCATGTATGAGAGATGATGCATGACAAGTTGCAAGATTCTTTAGACACTTTAGAACTGAAGAGAATATCTCTCATCAAACAGATGTAATGTTTCCTGAATAGAAGAAAAGTTGTGCCTGATATTTTGCTCAGTGCTCCTTCTGTGTTTATTCTTTTGTGAAATGTTTTTATAAAAGTCTTAGTTGAGTGACCTCTGTACAAATTTTCATATCCTAATTGTGATCAGGCTAAGAGAATTAAGAGTAGGAACATTTACATGTGTAAATGTGAAGAAGAGAAGACTGCAGCAGGTGCAAATTTGATGATGATGTTTTGGTCAGTTCTCCTTCCACAGTGTAGAATTTTGAGGAAGCAAGCACTCATTCTTTAAGTTGGAAGGTAAGTTACCTATGGCTAAAAGCATTTGAATAAACGGGTTCTAGATTAAGAGAAATATCCATTAGAAGTTGCATGTGTCAAAGTCGATTGTAGAGAAGTATAGTTTTAGACATAGGTGAATTCTTTGGAGTAAATCTCAAGATTTACTGAACCTTTTGAGAGTTTTAACTTCGAGAAGGTGCACAACTTTTAGGCGATACCTTGTACAAAGTTTCATTAGAAACTTTACACATTTAGTCAGCCAATGAATGAGTTAAGTGAAGCACACTTTTTTGTGTAATGACTTTCTTCACAATTAGATAAAACCTTGATGATTTGGCATTGGTCTTCCAAAATTAGATGAGATTTTGGGTTGTTCTTCATATAGAGGTGCTCTAACATCAAGGATAGCTTGTTCTTTTGGAGATTAACACTCTCCATCATTTCTTGCTCCTCTCTTGTAGGTTGATCTTTGCTTCTGAATATGGGCATCTCCTCATCTCCTGATATGTATCCATAGAGACTCCTTCCTTGTAGATAGTTCTTCATCCTCAAGGACCATGCTGGATAATTATTCTTGTCCAATTTATCAATGAAAGAAGGGTAACCATCTCCCATTTTACCTCAACTTCTCTAATCCCACTGTTGGAGGAGATGGATGGATACCTCAAGGAAGTGAGGTGGTACTGCTAAAACCTGCTTTGTACCTTCCCTAATACACTTCAAAGTTATATAGTAGGAATTTTTAGCTTGCAAATGACACCAAGAAAGTACCTATGTACTTTGGAGTCGATGCTTGAACAATTGAATCAAAACAGACTACTTCAAGTATAGCTAGTGTTGAAAAACTTGCTATTTTAGTCCATACATCTGCTCGTTCTTTTGCTCAAAGCTCATAGTACAGTAACAATTGATGAAATTGTTTTTGGAGGTATTCAATTATCTTAGATAGCTAATGATTACAAGTGGAATCATCTAAAATGATCAACTATGCTCTGAGAAATAAGTTTAGCAAACCAAAGCTTACCCCTGACTTTTTAGGAACTAACCAGTAGATGACCAATGAGCACTTGGATGAAGATTTCTCCCACATGGCTGAACCAAATGCCTTGGGATTTTGACAACACAAAATAGACTTCAAGTTGGTTCCAAGAAGCTATAGATCATCCAAAATGGTTGCGAATTTACTGAGATATGATCATAGAGAAGTAGATAGAGATGTTCAATGAGCTATATGTATTATATGGCATGATTGTACAAGATCATTGGCATTGTAATGATGCTCAATGATGATGGACTGAGTGAGCTATGGTGTGATCCACTCAGCTTCTACAAATGATCAAGAAATAAGCACAAAATGAGGCACAGACCTCCCGGGATTTTACAAAGTCTTTTTATAAGAGTTTCTTCTAAGTTTGAATTTGAATTCAAACTTGGCTCCAACTAAAAGTGACTCCATTGATTTAGGAGTTATTCTCTCATCCTTAATTTGTAACCAATATTCCTCCTAACTCCATGAGATACAAGTTTTTACAAGATTCTTCAAAGATTTAATCTTTTACAATGGTAAATGGCCAAGTGATTACAAGCTAAGCTTCACATGCATCATCAAGATTCCATAGTATTTCCATGTTTCTACAATTCCTTGGTAGCAATGAACCTAGACTGCTAGGTTGTTGCAAGCGATTGTCTAGCCATTCAACATAAATTGCAAATTATTGTATGCAACAATGTAATCACAACCATTTGAAGATACACACTCTAGAAAGTGTTGTCAAATCTGTAGAAGAGTGCAATAATATACTCCAACAATATTTGGAAGAAAAGCAGAGCACAATTACAAAGTTAAAAGCCAATCTAACACAACTAAAAGAGACTCCACTTGGTATGAGATATAGGAAATGACCATTATCATCATTTCAAGCTCTTTCAACTGGTGGTGGGGCACAGAACCGACATGTTTATGCACTTAGGTTCGTGTTTCACTTGTTTATTTATGTTAAAAGACTTTTAGATTGAGTTTCTTATTTTGCAGGTCATTTGTTGAAGATGCCACTGCTTTATCAACAATAGAGGATCAATTGAAGTTTTTGAATTCTTGTTTAAGAAAAAAACATGTGCTTATGATTTTGGAGTCACCAATAGGAAATTACATCAAGACCCAAGTGATTAAATATTTTGCATGCAACTTAGAAGATATTATACTCCTAGGGAGGTACAGATGGTATGTGATGAAGCAGGTGTTAGTACTAGAGAAGACATCGCATTGTATAATCTTTTGAAGCAGGCACTACAAAACAAAGGTATCTTTCAAAGTATTTTTCCATGCCCTTGCAAGGTATCTCTAAAGAAGAAGATGACCAATGAGGATGTAGCTAATACTCTTGGCAATTACTTGCATACAGAAGATGTTATTCTTGCATCCATCTATCATTCTGCTACATCAAAGAAATTGCTGAAAAATTCATCTAGAAAGGGATTCATCTACACAAAGTACAACAACATAGTTGTCAATTTGGAGAGGCTTCAAAAGGAAATGGCTAAATTTTATAAATCTACAATTCAATGTATATCTATTGTTGTGATAATGACATTCATAGTGTTTTTATTAATATAACATTTGTTATCTGATGTAGATTGTGATTCCAAACTCAAGTTTATATTGAAGTTAGATGAATGTCAAACCATAAAGGGATGACGAATGGAGAGACTTAGTGTGACACTCATGAACGAAGCTATGGCCCATGTCATTATTGATGAAAGTGAATACTTTACCCATAACTTTACATATAGTGTTCAATTTGAGAAAGATGTATGGTGGTTAGCTGATATGTTCTTTCATGGATTTTTAGTAGGAACCCATGGATGACAGAGGTGATAACTTCTCAAATTCATGGTGCAAAAGTCAATGTTGAAGGTCTATGTGATTTTGAGGTAGAGTGGCACTTGGGTGGACACTTGAATACTATCAAATGCATGTTAGGGTGCAAACAAGGTGCATCTGCTCTATCCTTGTCCATACCACACACGAGGTTATAAATGAACAAAGAGAAAATAAAACAACATAGAGGTTTTAGCTCATGACACACATGCATCTCCATCTACTGAATTGGATATATGTTTAATGAGGTGTCCCATGTTAGTTACACCTAATCATGACATATTGGATAAGGATTGGAATCCCATTATTTCATTTCCTTTAGTTAGTGTTCACTTTTGCACCTTGCATGCCTTCATGAGAATTTTTTATAGACTATTGAAGGGTCATATAGAATATGCATTTGTCATGAAGCCAATTGATAAACCTATACAAGCTATAAAAAAAATTGGAGAAACTCCTTAATTCAATTGGTTTTCATGGTGGAAACATAACCCTAGTTGTTAAAAAAGTTAGGGAATCTCAAGACAGTTTACAACAAGTGTCAATGACAGGGAATAAGGCAAGACATTTTTTTAGAAGAGGTAATAGCACTCAAAATAATGAACGTTATGAGTTGTGGAAAAACCTATGCATGATCACAATAGAAAATGATTCTCAAGTTGATTTTTTGTAATAAGAGAAAGAAGGTTTGGTCATCCTTAGACAAGTTGGTAAGCTTAATGGGTTTTACTAGCTCTAGTGATATTCAACGTCAATTGTTTCAAGAGACATTAGTGGAGTTCATAAAGTGTTTCATTCAATCTTGGGGAGAGATCAATATAACACACTACATTGTAAGTCTATTTGATCTTTAAAATTTTTTGTTGCACTTACTTTTTTCCAATGTATGATGACAATTTTTAGCATATTTTATTTGCATATGGAGCATTTTTCATGCATCAATATGGGTCATTGGAGATTTTTGGTACCCAAAGAATGGAGAAGTCACACTACAATGTGAGAGGTGTGTACTTCAAAAACATGCAACATGGTGGTGGTCCAATGCAATCAAACTATATGGAGGATATGTTTAATTGATTTTATCGTGCTACATTCTCAAGAAAGTCTTTTGTGGAACGAGTTAGGGAGTCACATTTGCCAAAAGTTCCAAGAAGGATACAACACAACATTGCTAGTGAGCAATGGAAGTCATCATTAGGACCTCTCCATCATGCCCAGTGGCATGCTAAAAGACAACGAGAAGGCTAAGTTTGGAAGTAAAGTGAATTCATTATACCCGATTATGTGGTAAATCATAGGTTAATATAACCTTGGTTTCAATGTGTTTTATTTGTATTCTTCTATTCTGTATGTTTCTAAACTCGTTTTGTCCGTTCTAGTGTGAATAGATAGTTTCACAACAAACTCTATAAATAGAGAGAACTCACTCCATTTCACACTTTTGCAACTCAAGAGAATGGCACGTACCAAGCGAACTGCAAGGAGAGACCATGTGGTCTATCCTAGCCATGTTCAAGGAACTCGATCCCCACCATGTTTGCAACCCCCCACAGATCTCTAAGTGGATTCCACACCACTTCTGGGCCTCTCTCACATGATGGCACATTGTCTGGAAGCAATCCATCACGAGAACATGAAGTGTCAAATAAACAAAAGGATTGTTCTCAAGGATGGTCAAATTTAGACTCTCATGATGAGCCACCAGAGAGGACACCCATCAAGGCAAGACCCAAACAAGTGGCAAGGAGAAGGGTTATATCAGAGAGTGATTCCGATTGAGAAACATCGACTAATGAAGAAAGTTGCACTCAACCACCATGGAATCAAATGCACATTCCAACGAGCCATAGGGTAACACATGGAGGCAAAACACTTCCACACGGACAAGGACAAATACCAACAAAGGAGGAAAGGGAGTAAAGTGAACATGCACATCAACAAGAGAATGTGGCAGATGAAGTTAATCCCTCACATCATGTACATGAGAGAAAAAAGAATTATCAACTATGATGTAGACCTCAATGACAACTTAACATACCTCCCAATGCAAGAGCTCCACAAAGACGATGGAGACACTGCATAGCATTTGTAGAGATATGACACTATCATATATTAGTTGAGCTTCTCATATCACAAAAAGCATTTGCAAGAGTGGTAAAGGAAGAACTACAAAGCTATTTTGTAGGTCTACGAATACAAGGGATCGCACTTGAGGCACTTCAAGAGGTAGCAGAGGCCTACCTCATCTCCATGCTTGAAGATTCTAACCTATGTGCTACCCATACCAAGAGAATAACCATACAACCCAAAGATATTTAGCTAGCAAGAAGAATAAGAGGAAATAACCCATGACCTCTATATCTTGTAGCTTTTGCAAAGCATATTTTGCAATGTACTTCAATTATGAATGGAATGTTTTGTCTTAACCTATATTGTCTATTTGTTTCTCTCTCTCTTTGACTATCTATCATAAATGTTCAAGGATTGGCCTCATTATCTCTTTTTTTTACTCTATATGAATGTACTTACCTATTAAATTCCTCAAATACACTTCAAAATGACAAAAAAAACCCAGCCATAGAAACGCGGGATTGCAAGCCTGAATCCCACATTTTTGTGGTTGGGTTTTCTTTTGCAGTAATTAGCCTATGGATGGATATTCATGTATTTTAATGAATTTGCTATGGTTAATTGGGCACATTAGTTAGCAGAGTTTCCATATGGACTGCCTAGGTTTTCACTGGGTACTTGCTGGCCTCATAACCTCCATATTTTGCCTCCTAGTGAATTTACTTACCATACATAGCCTTCAAATACTCTTCAAAATGCAAAAAAAAGCCTTAGCCACAAAAACGTGGGATTCACCCCTAGAATATTTTTACAGGCCTGAATCCCGCATTTCTATGGCTGGGGCTTTTTTGGCATTTTGAAGACTATTTGAGCACACATAGGCCATTACATGCACATAGAGAGAGAGAGAGAGAGATTAAAAAATCTCTTGATTACATACAAAGTGTGGATTACATTTTCATAACTTACAATGAGCAACAAAATATATGAAAAAGACAAATTTTATTTCTCCAAAATGTTACATCAGTTCTCAGTTGCTTTCAATTTCTCAACAATTTTCTTTCTCCTTTGGAGAGATTGTGGCAACTGATAGGTTAATACAAATCTAGAAATTACATTTGGGTCTTGCATTCCAAGATCCATGGCAATACCTATTTGTCCTAGTACCTTTCCTCTAAAGTTAACTCTGAGAGTAGTTACAATTAAAGATTTTCTAACCAAAATGATACAATTAGTGCCTTGGGTTATTGTACACAAACACAAAACTTTGCTCAAGACCTTCAAACACCAGGTCATGAAGTGCCCATCAAGACTATAATTTTTATGGAAAATTACAAAATCATCTTTTGGAACCTTTTCAATGTAGTTTCCCAAGGATGAGCCACTTCCCTAAGAAGATCGATCCCCATTGGACCTTGCCGTGAACTTGTCCACTTCAATGGCTTCATGTTCACCAAGAAAATGATAATTCAAACTCCAATCTTATTAAATTAAATTATTCAATTCTTTAATTACCACTTACATCATGAAGCTTGTCTTCTTCCTCCCCTCTTCCAAGAGCATCAAGATCTATGCTAGAGTGGGCCATCCCACTCTGCTCTACTATTGGGGATGTAGGTACTTTGTTCTTCATTATTCTCTCTCGCATTGCACTGATGTCTTCTTCCGTAGTATAATTGTTATCATCTTTCAAAATAACTTCACACACCATCGCTATGGTGCCTGCCACAGAATTATCCAATGGGATGGATTCCTTTTCAAGTAAATCAAATGTATTATCAAGTGGAACATCTGACATAGTGGAGAAAAGACTTAGGCATTCATCTAGACAGAATTCGAATGCCTTCTCAATATCATGAAGGAAAATAAACCCCTCTCCATCCACAATGATGATGGAGAGATATTCAATGTCCACATCTGGTAATCTATGCTTAGAGGGATTGAGATTTGATGGTGGGGGCTCTTCCATGCTTGATTTCTCACACAATTTGTCCTCCACACCACCAAGGAACTCTCGGTGGACTATGCCACTCTCTTTGGCTAAGTTTATGACCTTTGGTTGAGGCTCATTTTTTTCATGAACAAATCCCCTTGTGATAAGGTTGGCGAGATGCATGGGTTCAAGCTCCGGCTCCTCATTGATGATAAATATTGTTGTGGAAATATAAGACAGGTCCCTAGTACCCATCCTCTTCTTTTTTTTTAAGTTATTTTATCACAGGCACTGTTTCATCCAACAAATTCCCTGCATGGTCAACGATTGCCATGAAGCATTTAGGGCGCTTCATAAAAGCTTCATCACCTTTATGAATGTAGAGCAAAAGGTCACACAGGACCCACTTACCCTCATAAGATGGGATATCTATGGAGTAGCACAAGATATAGTATTCAAGGAGCTCTAGGATTTCTTTGAGCACATTAGAGTTGAGTTGAATTGTCTTGGCTAGATTAGGGACTCTAGAAACAAGGTCATACAAGTGTGTTTGACCTTTGTACTGAGTTGATTCTAAGAACTCATTGAACATTTCTCAAGGACATTTGGACAAGGGGTAGTAGAGATTGAGGCAACCATTGCATGTAAGGGTAGCGTGATTGCTATAGGTGCGTGTTCTTGGAGTTCTTGTAGCTCTTCTTGGTTACAAAAGTTAAAAATAAAAGAATCAGACTTGCTTTTAAAGTAGTTTCAATATTTTCAAGTGAGTGGGACCTATTTAAAGGTAAAAATAATACCTACAAATATAAGAATCATGCATAAAACTCTCAAAAAAAAAAGTGGCTTATAAAATAGATTGAACAGATAGTCATTTAAGATAATAAGACATACCACATCTACACAATAAAAAAATAAAATTCTTGGAATTCTAAAATTATAATATAAACTGCCATGGCAAAAATCAAAGATTTTACAATTTGCACATCATATTGAGATCAAAAAGTTTTACATCTTTCATTTTTTGCATGTGCATTACATTGTAGCAGAGGAAGGATTATGAATGGAAAATGGGTTATGTGTACACTCCAGTACTCAAATAGTTCTTGAGTTATGACAATGAAAGTTGAGTTCCATCTACATTCCATTCAGGAAGGACTGTAATTTTATCCTCCAACCTCTTACCAATCTGTAGACAAATAAAATACTTGATAATATCATATTTGAATATAATAATTTGTATAAATACAAGAAAAAGTTACCATAAATTGTTTACCTTATACCCTTGTATTATGAACTTCGATTAATCTAGATCCTCAAATCCCATTATTATTAGATGTTCTCTCAAGCTAGCAAAGGTCCAATGATGATTCACTGAAATAACTTCCATTTCATTGTTGGGCAAATTTATCTTCATTTCAAATGAAATTAAAAAACCCTCAAAACTTTATAATGGTATCCATTCACCAAGTTTACACATCCAACTATCATAATAGAATCTAATGTACAATGAGTATGGTGTTTCAAATATCGAAATCCTATGCCTGTTGCACCAATTTTACAAAGGTATCTATCCCCTTTGATGCATCCTTCTACAAGTCCCCAATTTTTACCTAGTAAATCCTCCACTGCTCATATGTGATATCTTTTAACATGAACATTGTTGAATTCTATAGAATTGTGAATATTTGAAATAGATGTACAAAACAATGAATAGGAGCACACCAATGCAATCCTACAGATCTAGAAACTCTTATGAATTTTAAATACTTATGTATGTCCATAACAATTTTATGCTTCAAAAATGTCAAGGTCCATATATCAGGTTGTGGCCACTCGAGCTTGAAAAGAGAATCTACTTTAACCATGTCTAACTTGCCAAAATCATTTGATAAAGAGGATACAACATATGTATGTGTGTAAAAAAACTCTCACGTGAAAGCTGAGCAGGACAGGCTTGTGGAAAGACTAGTGATCCAACATCTGCATGCAATGCTTGGAAAGTACCTATAAGACTATAAAGTGGTTTCTCCTCCACCAAGGTAGAAGGAAATATGTCGGCAACAAAAAAAATACACATCTTCATAAGGTATATTAAGAAATTAGAACAAAAATAATGAGTAATACTTACAATTGATAGGATATCTCATTTTTCTTGAGTTTTCCGATTTCATGCTTGACATTGTAAAAACATGTTGTACAATGGCAACGATATCACCATTTTTTAGCTTTTTGAAGCCAAATAACTTTCCTTTCCAATGAAGATCCAAGTTTCCACAATCTCTTACATGATGAGGGCCAACACTAGAGGGTTGCATGTACACCATCCACCCTTGCAGAACTCATGTCCTAACGATATTGTGACATTTCAACATGATAACCTCATCTTTTAGACGCCTATAAGATTTAGGTTTCTCCATTGGAGTTCAAGCTATGGAAGTGACAGTAGGACTTCAAAGAGGAGATGCACAGAGAAAGAAATGCAGACACGGGAGCTTCAATGGTGTGCTAAGGAGAAAAAGTAGCAGAAAGAGATGACTTTTTGGGACTTGGGTATGAAAGTGTGAGGTTTGAAGAGAGGTTTTGAAGAGAGAAAGTTGTATTTTGAGTTATTTTTTAAAAAATCACTTTTTTCAGGTTAGTTCATGCACAAATTTTGATTTAGGAGTAAAAAATAGCACTTTTGATCCTAAAAAGTAGTTGGGAGACCATTGGATGGTGTTATGATGAATTTTAAAACTTTTTGAAATTTTTGAATTTTTGGGCCTAAGCAAGTTACGAGATTCCTTTCTCTCTCTCTAGACAAAACCTTAACATAGGGGAATCTGTTCCCTCCTCCCCCTTCAGCCTAATAATTTATAGGCTAAAGATTGTGTCCACCACCCTCTTCTGATTGGTCCATCACTAATCACTCCTTAATCCAAAAGGCCCATGCACAGTTCATTTTTTTCCCTAATGGCTTGAATTATGATAAAGTTGCAAGTTGAAGAATCAAAACAACAAAAACAAGTATGCATCCACAAGTGCACATGATTTGGAAAAATGGTTTATGGTCAAGCATCATACAATGAACACAATGTGATGATGTTTCAAAATCAAATGGTGATGTTTGGTATGTTCATTCAGATGCTTCACATTAAATGACAAGCCATGCAAAATGGTTTAGTGGTTTGCAAAAATTATGAATTCTTGAATTTGTTGATGCAGGTGATACCATACGTATACATATGAGAAAGTTGGATGCACTTTTCCTAAAAAAACAAGGATCACACATAAGTGGATGGATAAGTAGATGAGAGAATGAGGACTCCCTAACTTCTAGGTGGATGAAAACTAGTGGATTCCTTTCCTTTAGTGTTCCACTTGTCGCCGATGAGATTTATCTAAATTACTCCCACGTGTGTGAGCATGTGTGTGTGTGTGTGTGCACGCTTGTGACACGAGAGCTGAATTTGGACAACATCCATGATTCAAACCTGATGTTCATTGTATAAGCATTATTTTATGTACTTGAGTAGAAGACAGCAGTTACTTGAACCATACCTTCTGGCTGCCACCCAATCAAATAGCTACTCTACATTCATCCAATTTCGAACTGCACTGTGTGGATGGGCAACATCCATTCCAAGGCAAAGGAAATACCGGCTCCTCTCCTTACTCTTAAAATTATTTTAACTTATACTACCAAACCGAATAGGCAAAGGAAATACCAGCTCCTCTCCTTACATATCATCTTCCAATCTAGTACAGGAAATACCTTAATTTATTCCTTTTTCTGTCTTTTATTAGCTAGAGCCCTCAAACAACTAACTTCCAGTTTCCTGAGCTTCAAAGGAAAGACCCAATCAACAAGGGTTAGCATATCAAATTTCTACCCTTTGAAGTGAATCAACAGCGAATAGCTCATCAAGTTTATGGGTAAGAAAAAAGATTTAGCCCAAGCGCAATGAAGAATCTGGCAATTGAGGCTATAAGCGTTACTGCTGTCACGTGATGCCATGAGTTCCAGATTTCTTGGCCGAAAAAAGATTTTCACAGGTGTAACAAAGAATCTGGCAATTAAGGCACGTGAGATCCAGTAGTAGTATTGCACTCTTAAAGATGTTATACATATATACTTTAGTGAATTCAGATTGATCCAAACTTACAAAAGAAAAGAAAAGAAAAGAAACATAAACACAAAAATATGAACAACAAATCATATAAAAACAAATCATATAAAATGAGAAGGTTACTACACCACTAAAATTAAAGCAAATAGAAAGGTGAAATAAAAAAATGAAAAACATAAAGAAAATAAAAACGAGTAATGAAACAAAGAAAAAAAATAGTGGAAGATTTTTTTTTTTTAGATTTCTCAGAAAAAAATGTGCATAAAAATAAAAACTAAAACAGTAAAAATAAGTGCATCTTTAGCTTTGGTGTTTGTCCAAAGAGAAGTATCAGATTTCAAAAGTCTATCTTGCATAGCCCGAACAAAGCCTGAATTCACATAGATGTTATACATTGGCTTCAACTCCCTTTTAAGAATTCTATATGAAACAAAAAATCACCTACATTCGAACCTCCTGAACATGTCACAGCATAAACTGAAGGAGTGTATCATTTATTTGAAAAAACTTCAAGAGATTCTACTGATGGAAATCAAATCCTGTCTTCAACCCCATCTAACCTAGAAAAACAAGGCATAAAGATGAGCTTCTCCATAGATAGTAAATTCTACCTTTCAAATGTTTAAGAAACAGAAAACAAGACCTGAAACTGAGCATCAAAGAATGGCTTGTGAAAGCTTGATATACAGGATGACAAAGTAAAAGAAAATTACAATCAATTCATAGTGAGCTCAAGCTTCCATGATTTCCACAATTCCTAAAGAGGGTTGATTGTCACCATTAAAACCCGGAAAATGGCCAACTTATGTTACATTTACCTTCCATAGTGAACACCATAATCTACCCTCCAAAATGGCAGGAAAATGGCGTTGCAGCCTTAATGAATCTACTTAAGCTGTTCCACACACAGCTATGACGGTGGCCAACGGACTAGGACAGTGCATTCCTGTCCTGCTTCTGCTCCAGCAAAATCTCAACTTCAGCCAAAACAAAGTTTAACTACACATTGCATAAATTCATTGCACTTTTAAATTGATTTCATTGCACATGGCAAACATAAATGTCATGTATAGTATGTACAAATTCCCAAGTGTCTACCAGATGAGATAAGTTCCCTTGGGCTTAGTGAACTGGTTTATGTACAGTTACAAAATATTCACTTCAGAAAGAATCTGTCATAAAGGTTATTTAGGTAGCCTAGACTTTAGGTCCATAATCAGGCTGCCCAAATTAAAGCAAGCTATTAGGACATGTTAACAATATCTCAACATGCAAGTAACTCCTTTGTAGTGCAAGCATGTGGGTAAAGAATGAAACATTCTCAGCACAGTTCTCCAGTGATTCTGCATTCACATGCAGCCTTTTTAAGGAGCTTGAACACCTCAAGAATGAAGCCAAAATAGTAATACACTGTTTATTTCCCCGTGTCACTGCCACGGTGAGATCCTCCAACATAGGCAGGCTCAGCTTGAATACAGAGGTGGATGTGAGTTTTGCACCCGCTTGCATGCACTGCATTAGACATGAACCGTATTCAAAACATAAAAAATAATAATCCATATTCATATAAACACATTGAACGCTTGGAAATGAAGCCATGCTGAAGTAAAAACATGTACTAGAGGAAGACTCACGCACATCGGCACTTGTAAATGTAAAAATACAAGAACAGACCTCGAAGAATTCAGACCCTATGTAGAAGGTCTTCAAGTCTTGCAAATGCCCAAAACATTGGTCCATCTCAACAGGCCTTTTTTCATTCAACTTGACGTCAATGTGCAACACCTTCATGCTTGGTCCAAGGCGGATGTATTCATAAATGCTTTCCAAATTCCACATGTATCCGTGCATGTAAAGGCTGCTCAGCAAAGGAAGCAGTTGTACAGAAGGCTTCACGTGGCACAATAACTCTAGTTCTGATATACCTTCCCCCTCTGTCCTGAGCTCCTCAACGTAACTGAGAAAGACACGCTGAAGATTAGGAGCTTCTGCATAAACTTTTTGTATGGGCTCAACACATCCTAAATTACTCATGAACTCCAGACATCTTAAATTGGGGGCCCTTATGTGCGGGCTTTGCAATCCTGTGCAGGAGTTAAGCCTCAGGCTATCCAATGAAGGGCAAAGCTGTACAAAAGATGCTAGTGCAGAGTCTGTAATAACCACCAGGTCAAGGAAACAAGACTTCAACATGCCAAATGAATTGCAGAGTGGAGGCAAAGAGGGAATAAAGGCATAGCAAAGGTTCAGCCATTGTAGTCTTTTACAGCTTGAAAGGTAGAGCAGTCTGTTATGCTGAGCAGAAGCCAAGTTTGGGTCGACAAGGGTGAGTCGTTCAAGAGTCGCATGCACATGCTGTAACCACGTACAAACTTTCACTTCTGCAAAATGATCATTATGTATCCATGGCCACACCACAGGGTGATATGTAATCTTCAAGTTCCTTACTCCATTCGTTTTGAGCAGCATCCTGGAGACTACATCTTCAATACAGGAAGCCTTCCTCCTCTCTGCTGTGTTCTCAAACAGTTGGAAAGATTCGAAGGTGAGCGTATCAACAGAAGCACATATAGATCTCCAACGTTGGCAGACCATGGAGCAGCGAGCCACCGCTTGCGCCAGGTCGAGCTTTGAAAAGATGAAGCAGAGGATCCCATCCGGAAGGCTGTCAAAATTAGCCATGGAATGGAACCAAAACCCGCATGAATTGCACAGCGATCAATAGAGGAGCAGCCATCATGGGCGCAGTGCCCAGATTCCGGCTGCGACTCCTGGAGCCTGAGAACAAGCGGCCACAACTGATAACATCAGATAATGCAGTGCATTCAAAAGAGGGGGCGGAAAGGCCGATCATCACACAGAATCACTTATGCGTAATAGGGTATGAACAAGAAACATGATTACTCTTCTTGCACGAAATCTAAACAACAGAACTTCAACAGGTCAATCCGCCCACTTCACAAGATAACCTGCTTTAAACCATTCCACCGGGGAGAAGAATCGGCTGGGCTGAGAGAAACCATTGACGGATATATAGGTATACATGTGGAAGTGCAAAGACAATTTGAGCACCAAGTATATCCTGTCATCTATGGAATATGATTGTCTTTTAACCTCCGAATTGAAGGCGATCATCGTAGGGGTTCAATGTTCATCCAGCACTCGAAAAACACAAGAAAGCGAAACAGAGGAACAGTTCGACCTTCTCTCTTTCTTTCTTCATTCAAGAAGGCCTTTGCATCGAAAAAACTTTTTCTTGAATGTGCGTCCTTTTTTCTAATAAACAAAAGTAGAATTGAAAAATGGATGTCCAAGATAACCTCTATTTCAATTTCAAGATGGAAAGTTCAAGAGAGTATACTTAAGCATCTTGAAGTTTCAAGGGATGTGGCATATGCTGATTGAACACAAAAAATCAATGTTGTATGATAGCTTAGAACATCTTATAGTTAAACATGAAGATTTCTTGGCAACACATCATACTTTGTGAAGTAGTAGATTGTTCGCTAATCTTGTAGAGAGGAAGCCTCTGATCCATATGCTCGATCAACTTTGAGAGTACCCCCAAATGCTTTTTTATAGATAGATCTTTATCCTCTTTTTTTATAGGAAAAAGCTCGATTGAATCCTAATTTCCTTTGTTTGAATTGATTGAAAGAACGGATGTACAAGTGAACGGACATAGTACTCATGATACATCTTGTATCCCACAAAGCAAAGGTTAAACTACTTAAAGGCAACACTTAAAAAAGATTGCTCAAAGCCAACTGATTTAATTTTGCCCAAAAGCAATACATTAACCTAAGATCTTCGCCCATTAACCTATATGATTGCAAATTTAAAGTTTCATCTTCTAGATCGTCCACTGTCTCAGCATGCATGGGCTTTTTTTCTTTTGTGGAGCCTTCTTATCTTTGTTGCTTTTTATATACCTAGGGACAAAGGGAAAGTACGTGAAATATTTAGCCAAATGAGTCTCCACGAGGGCCCATGCTTAACATTTTTTAAGGAATTAAAAAAAATGACAATGACAATGTGGTCAAAGGCCTGAAATGACTATTTCAAACATTGATATATGTGTTAGATATATAAAAAGGAGAGGCTAAAAGTGCGTTCACTTTATTTTATGTAAGAAATGTATAGCCCTCTCTCTCTCTCTACTCCATTTTGTTTAATGCAAGAAATGCATGATGCTCTCTCTACATATATAGTCTACATAGAGTGTTCAAGATTTGATTCATGTTAGTCAACATGTACCATGCAAAACATGATATACCTACCATTTCATCTCTTCAACCTATCCTTATATATATGACCAATAAAGTAAAGAATGGGTTGCTAGCCTCAAGTCATCTTACTATGGGAGGGAAATAACATTTTCTTCTGTGAACAACAACGGGCAACATTTAGTTGCTACAAATATATATTGTTACTTATATTCATGAGACTCAATTGAAAGAAATTCAGAAAATGATGTAAGTTCAGAAGCTCTATGGCATCACATGCTACATTTTTTTTTTTTACTAGCAAGAAGGCATGAAGTACTAACGACGTCCTTAATTAAGGGGCATTAGAGAAGCTTAGGTTGAATTTAGATGCCACATATCCCATAGAGAAAGCCTTAGAGGTCATTCTAAAAGCATGAGGTATTTCCTTTAGGAACCATGCTCTTTCTGTAGGAACGAATAACCATCACAAAATAAAGCAACCACCTCCAATGAATGTCACACAAATTACCATATCCAAGGAGCTAAAGTGCAAGTAGGGGGAGGTAGACGTAGTGCTACATTTGGCCACCTTCCTCTTATGGCGTCAAGTGAGAGAATCCGTGTATTCTAAAGGTCACACAAATAACGTACTCATGTTTCGGGAATCAAACCTTCAGCAAAGAAACATTTCTAGATGTTGACATTCTTCTCCATTCATTTTCATTAACCAAACACTATCTACATGTAAGGTAAGTTAATACAATCTTGTGAACATTGATCCACGTATCTATGTTCATTCAGGCATAAGCATATTTGAAACATCATAAAATTTAGTCTCATTCACTTTATTTATTTAACGAATCCATTTTCACCTTGTACTATCATATACACTTGCATGCAATTCATAAAACTATGACAATACATATAGCTACTGAGATGGGAAAATACGGAGATATATGAATACTAGAAAAAGCACACACACACATATACATACACACACACACATATATATATATATATATATATATATATATATATATATATATATATATATATATATATATATATATATATATATATATATATACACGTGTGTGTGTGGAGATATATACGTATGTGTATGTATGTGTGTGTATGGAGATATTTACATATATGTTGGGGCTTCACTCACTAATTAAGAACAAAGACATGAAAACATGAGTGGAAAGAAGAAGGACAAGGAGCTATGGAACTTGGACACTCAAAAAACCATGCCTATGTGAAGGGACAAATTCACATATGTAATATAGTGGTAAAACTAGAGATCAAATATAGTTTAGAACTTCTAAAATTATGAGTTTGAGTCTTATAAACATATAGAACAAATGTGTATAAGTTAATTTGTAAGAAAGAAATGTATATGAACTCGATTGTAAGTCCTAAGATAGTAGAGAGGCAATCAGAGTATTTTGTGTGAGAGATGGTGGTGAGAGATCATTCATAAATATAGATCTTTCTATGGCTATGAACGGAATGAGGCAAAGAAATTTTGTACACATCTTCTCTAATAGGAAACACATGTTTGCATAGAAGGCTTTGAGTTAATTCTCCTTGTGTGAAGAAATCTAAGTGATTTCATAACTATATGAATGCTAGTTGGAAGTTATGAGTTTTTTGGCAAAGATTTCATTGATCTTCTAAGAGTCAGATATTAGAGTATGGTGTAAATTTTTTGATGATTCATAGCTCATTTTAAAGCTATCATCCTTAGCTACAATTGACCAAAAAATCTTTGCAAAACGAGACGTGTGCTCAAAGAAATAAGCTTAATAGTGAAGACGTATCAAATCGATGCAGGTAGTTTTTGGATTTCAAACATAGTGTAACTTCTAAACACATTTCAAGTTATTTGCAAGTAACTACTTGAAAGCTTTGCTTGAAATGTTTTGTTTACTATATGTAAGAACTTCTATTAATCATTGAGCACAAGAATCTCTAAGATTCAAGTCAAAGCAGAGAAGAATTGAAGCTAGAAGAAAAGGTGCATTTTCAGAAAGAGTAAATGTTCACATTTATTAAGGGAAGTGTCAAAGTTTTTGAAGATTGAAGTCTTTCTGAGTTAATGGTGATTACAGAGTTTTTCTAACATCACACTAGCTTGATTCTTGTAGTGTTTCGTACACCAACAAGTGGTATCAGAGAAGAAAGGTCCTAAAGAGTAGAAGGAGGTGCAGATACAAGAGACCTTGAAGAGCTTTCATTGGAAAGTTAGAAGTTGAAGCATCTAACAACAAAGGGCATCAGAGAATTAATTCGAAGTCATCCTCAAGGGTAAATATCCATAGAAGGTATTAATCTTTGAACCTTAAACTCACAGGTTGCAGCATAAGCAAGAAGACCATGGTAGATCATATCTCTATTGACAAAATGGATAGAGATTACTACCCTGCTTGGGTAATGAGAATGGACGCCTTACTTATGAGTAAGGATCTCATCATATTTGCAATAGGTGAAGAAGAAAAGCCATTTGAAGATGATAGTCTACCAAAGAAAGAAGAGCTAGAAGCTTTAATCAATTGCTTGGATTGATGCTCACATTTGAGCAAGACTTCAAGTCACCTGGAAACAAAGGACATAGCTCTACTATGTATGCAAAGAATAAGAAGAAAAGAGATAAAGGTAAATCAAAGGATGAAGAAGAATCAACTTCTCAAGCTAATTATGTAAAAGGAAGAGGTAATGGCAGAGATAAAAGTAGAGGAAATGGAAGAGGAGGAGGTAACCAGAATAATAACAAGAAGACATGTTGGATTTTTGGCTTGAGCAATCATTTGGCTTATGATTGTTGGCACAATCAACAAGGTTCAAATTAGTGTCAAACTAACAATGGTAGAGTAAGAGGTGGAAGATATCAAAACCATTTTCAAAGAGGACGGAAAAGTCAAAGAGGTGGATATGGTAGAGGTGGAGGAAGAAATTAGGGATAGAACCAATCCTACAATACCACCTACTATAATTATGCAAATGATACACTAAATGAGAATCATACAACATTGATGATGAATTTAATAAGCACATCAAAGAAAGAAGATCTCAAGGTATTCTATATTGACTCTGGTTGTTCAAATCATTTGTCAGGTAATATAGAATTAATGTCTAAATTAGAAGAAGGCATTTCTAGTCATAGAGTTCAAACAGGTGATAACACAAGACACAATGTACATTCAATTGGAAAAGTGAAATGCAGAAATGGAGCAGACTTACTAACCAATGTTTTGTATGTTCCCACAATACCTAAGAATTTGATTAGTGTGGGACAAATAGTTGAGAAAGTGATTTACAAATGAAGGAGTATTTGTGGAAGATCCAAAGAATGAATATAATCAGATGTGTGTGTTTGTGTGTGATTTTTCTCAACAAAAAATAAAATGATGGAGCTACGGTTTTCCATTGATACAGATTCCTCTTTCCATGCAATCCTTTATTTTCCCACCTGCAAAGTGAGAAGAGGTTTCTTCCTTTTCCATGTAGTCCTTGCAACCTCCAAAGTGAGAAAAGGTTTCTTCCTTTACGTCAACAATGTGAGGGAAAACATCTTCGCATGCCTCCACATCTCTCTTCCATATCAAGGGGGTAAATTTCTTTTAATGTCAAAAGGAACAATGCAAAAGAGAAAATTATGTTATCTTCTCCCTTTTCCTAATTTTCTCATTCTTCTTCACTCTCTTGAAGAACTATGGTTGCCATCAAGATTTCAGCACATTGCGATTGTCACACAAATGATGTACTCATGTTTCGGGACTTAAACCTTCAGAAAAGAAACATGACTTAAACCTTTCCTCTCCATGCATTTTCATTAACCAAACACTATGTACATGTAAGGTAGGTTAATATAATCTTGTGAACATTAATCCACGTATCTATTTGTGTGTGTATATATATATATATATATATATATATATATATATATATATATATATATATATATATATATATATATATATATATATATATATATATATATATATGTGTGTGTGTGTGTGTGTGTGTGTGTGTGTGTGTGTATACGTACATACATACATACATACATTACATACATACACACACATATATCTATGTATATATGTGTGTATGTATGTATATTTATGTATCACTGATATATTTAGGAGGTAGAGGGCTTGCATAAACTATGGTTGCCCTCCCCTTTCAAGATATTGCCCTATATGAAAAATGTATATGCCAAGTGAGATTGAGTCACCCTCCCATACGAGTTGAAGAGTTGCCCCTTCTAGGTTATCATGCCAAGGGTTTGCCTCAAATCCATGTATGTGGCGAGAGTGTGCCCTCAATTGGGTCTCGCTTATTGCTTGGCGCCTTTCAAGATATTGCCCCACTATCTCTAGTTGAGGAAAAAGGAGTCACCCACCTTCCTAAGGCAAAAAAGTCACATATCCAGTGCCTCCAAGGCATGAGCTCACCTAGCTAGCCTCGAATCATCCTTTAATGCCCAATCAAGCTGAAGAAGTTGCCCACCCAAGTGAAATTGAGTTGCTCCAAGTCATCATGAGGCTACCCCTCTTTTGCCAAGTAATCATGAAGCTTCTCCATGAATCTCAGGGTGTGAAGACACCCTCTTTTGAGGTCCCTAGGGTGAGGGGTCACCCCAAGGGAGGCCACCAAGCCCAAATGGGTGAGGGGTTTCCCCAAGGGAGACCACCAAGCCCATAAGGGTGAGCGTTCACCCAAGGGAGGCCCCCAAGTCTAGCCGCCAATGAAGAATTCCAAGCCCGGCCTATGAATGATGGAAGGAACATGACAGTAAGTCTGCACCATAAGACATAGACTAATTGTTGCCATGTCTGAGTATATGCCTCTAAAGCTCCGAGAAAAGTCCAGTATGAGAATTATTTTGAACACTACAACACCAAATCAATCTTGCCCTCAATTTAGTTTGTTGAGATACAAACCCCTGCATCAAGCCTTTGCACCATCCTAGTGCAAGCTTCTCTTTTATTCTCTTATTCTAACAAAAATGAACTAAGGAAATGAAATGAAGTAATCTCATGGCATACATAATGGATGAAATCCTCTTTCTTGCTTCAATTGAAGTATGCCTTCACCCTCGAAATTTGAACAAGGGGCATCTTGTCACCCTTCAAGTCTTCCATTTGAATTGCTCCTTGGGGTAATATCTTCATCACTTTGTATGGTCCTACCCACTTAGGTGCCAGTTTTTCAGGTATTGGTGGGATTTGATCCCCCAAGAACAATGAGTCTTCCTTCACTATGGTGTAGACTATGAGGAAACATTCTCACCATTTGCAAAGATGACTACAATCAAAACATTGATAAGTGTAGCTACTGCAAGAAATTGGAGACTCCTCCAACTTGATGTGAAAAATGCATTCCCAAATAGTTGGATAAGTGAAGAGGTATACATGTCATAACCACGTGGTTTTGAAAACCTTAATCATACATCTTATGTTTGCAGACTTAAGAAAGCATTATATGGATTGACATAATCTCCTAGAGCTTGGATATTATGTGACCAACCTAGAGCTTCCAGGTTGGTCACATACCTTCAAGATCAAAGGTTCAAACCTAGCAACTCAAATCCTTCTTTATTCATAAAAAGCGATCGCAATGAGGTTATCTATCTATGTGTATATGTAGATGGTATTATTGTGATAGGTGATGATCTGAATGGCATTCAACATGCAAAGAGGAGTTCAAAATCAGTCACTTAGGTGAGCTCACATATTTCCTAGGTATGCAAGTGATTAATATAGATGAAGGGATGTATCTAAATCATAGAAGATATATTCAAGAACTACTTCTCAAATTTAGAAGGGAGAACACAAAGCTTGCAAGTACACCTTTGGAATTGAACCATAAACTAAGTGTTTATGAAGGTGAGCAGACTGATGATGCTAAAGAGTATCAAAGCTTAGTTGGGATCTTGATATATGCTACTCATACAAGACCATAAACATCATATAGTGTGGGAGTGCTTAGTCAGTTCATGCGCTCACCTAGAAGGCCACAAATGGATGTTGCAAAGAGAGTACTCAAGTACCTCAAAGAGACACTTTCAAGGTATCTACTATCCTTACTCTTCATATTTGAATATCACAATCCTTTCAAATGCAGAAGCAAGAGCAAATGATGATAGAAGAAGCACCTCTGGATACTTAGCATTTGCAAGTTCAAAATTGGTGTCATGGAATTCCAAGAAGGAATCAACATTTGCTTTATCTTCATCTCAATTGTAATATAGAGGTCTAACTATTGCAACTCAAGAAGCAATATGGATCAAGGAGTTGTACTCAGATTTGGGACTTGTAAGTTCCAAAGCTCACTTACTTAGAGATGATGTAAGTTCCATGCATCTAGCTGCAAATCCAATTTTTCCTGCTGAGGACAAAGCACATAGAATTCCATTACTACTTTGTAAGAGAGAAGCTTATGGCAAGAAATTGACATTTCATTTGTTCCTACTGAGAAGCAAATAGTAGCCATGATAACAAATGCACTTGATGGGATAAAGCTTTGAAGATTCAAAGCTATGGCAGGTATTCAA
Organism: Ceratopteris richardii; assembly: GCA_020310875.1. Taxonomy (NCBI): domain Eukaryota; kingdom Viridiplantae; phylum Streptophyta; class Polypodiopsida; order Polypodiales; family Pteridaceae; genus Ceratopteris; species Ceratopteris richardii. Next base: position 50,027,087 of record CM035444.1, read on the forward strand.
TCTATCAGAGAATGAAGACTCAAGCATACTTTAGCTTGAGGGGTATCTATTAGAACATCAACATTTCATTATGCTTGAGGTGGATATGCTCTACATCAAATCCATCACTTGGATGGTGCCATATATCTACCTTGAAGAATAGCACTTATGTGCACATTATTTCTTTGTATTAATTGGTTGATCACTTATGATCATTTCTTGTAAAGGTCAAGGTATTTAAATTTGTAAAAGTAAAGATTAAAAGGCCTAAAAGCCACGAGTTAGAAGTGGTTGAGATTGAATCTCAATCAATCAATCACGAAGTAGATATGACTTCAAGTTTCTCTTTTCCTAGATTATAGGAAAAGATTCCAATCAATCTAAACTACCAAACCCACTTAATTTTGAATTCAAATTCATGAAGAAAAGGAATGTCCATATCCTCAAGAGTCTATATAAAGACTCCAAAACATTTTTACATTAAGTAGATTTGAAGCAATATGTATACTCTTTGATCATTTCTTAGTGCCACTTCTATTCTCTACTCCTTCTTCCTCAAATAGATTCAACATGCTGAGGTTGTTGCTCTCTCTAGAGAGCACCAAATCACGGTTTTAAGCATAAATTTGAAAGATATAACTTTCTAGTTTATGTATACACATTTTCAAGTCATTGGGTTCAGTAATTTCAGAGAAATCTGAGTTTTGCAGTCTCAAGGTCATTGTCTGCACATCCCTGAAAAATCGGGATGACATCCAATCAGTCTTAAGTGTGATTGTTCCATTGGTTGATATAAATTATGGTTTTTATGCATTTTAGTAAGGCGATGATATGTATGCATTAAGAGGAATTTTCCAATTGTAATTGTGCTCGTTGCTCTCAGTATTTGAAGTCATAATGTCCATCCATTTTTAGAAGGTTTTTGTGAGCTAGTCAAGGTGCAAGTTATTTTTTTTCATCAACTTGTTCTTGTTGATGTTCCAAAGTACTTATTGGTTTTTATTGCAATAATCACAAGCCTACAAGGTCTAATTTACATATTCAAAGAGCTAGGGCTAGTCCCATGCTGGTTTGTTGGACCAACTTTACCACTTGAGAACTCAACTTTCCAAGCTTCTCCAACTTCTTTCAAACATACCCCATTCAATGAACAACCATTTATGTTGATCTTCAGGGGTAATGGATACTTGATTTTAACTTCAGAATGCATTGAGGAATTGTAGGCTTCCTTTCCTACTGCACGTTCTAATAAATGGTCAATGACAAGAAGCAGATAACTATCCCGTATCGCGGTTGTGTTAACATTTTTCAAGTTAATGCACACATGTAGGTTACCATTCTTTTTTAGCTCTATGAAAATGGAGTACACCCATTCAGTATGCTCAATTTCATAGATAAATGCTACTTTGATCAAAGGATCAATTTCCTCTTTGATTTTGGCTACATAATTATCATTGTAAGTGTAAGGTTACTTCTTAGTAGGTTTGGCTTCTAAGGACATCAGAATTCTATAAGACTAGATATTTGGGTCTAATCCTTTCAAGTCTCTATAGCTCCATGGAAACACATCTGTATATTCTCTCAGCAAATTTATCAACTCATGTTCTTCTTCTTCACTCCAATATATGTGGATCTTTCTTCACCATCTTCTATGGTCACTACGATTTCCTTGGTTTTCTCTTTGTTTTTGTATGCTACTCCTCTGAGTGTTTCCCTATTAGGCATTTTGTATCATGACCTTTCAATCTTCTATTTCGTATTTGTAAAGTTCTCTAGGACTTCAAATGTTACATCTCCTTTTGCTTGCGAGGAGACAATTTCCTTTTTCTTTTTCTACTTAGTTTGATTGTCTCTTGTCTCTCTCAATTTCTCTTCCCCTTTTTGCCTTTCATGATCTTGATTCCTAGCATCTATCAAGTAGAGGTACTCTTCTTTAGAAGCACAAAATGGCTCCATAATGATGGACTCTTTGTCTTCATCGCTATCTTCTTTAAGTTTATCCATACTAGGTTGACATTCCTTGATAATCATATCACACATGAGTGGTTCTAGAGTAAACATTGAAATGTCATAGCCATCCTCATTGCAATGGGAAGTCCATTGTTCTTCATTAACAGATATGTCATTGCAACTTTACACATCCATAAATGGGTGTCTTCATGCATATGTGAGGATCATGATCCTATGGAATGTACTGATTCTGTGTCATCTGATGTTCTATGGACTAGGTTTCATTAGGGGGGGGAGGGGGGTACATCTCTGTGGGAGTATTCCTTGAGACTTTGGTTGTGACCCCTAAATGCTGCAAGTACAGGGAATTGGTTCCCAAATCTTGCACTATCTACAATTGTCGCATGAAAAGTTCTACCTAAAATCATCTTATAGACATGGCTCTTGCCAAAATCATATATGGCAAATGTATGCTCAAACTCTACACCACAAGTGGTGAGGGTTATTCCTTCCAATAGTCCTAGAGGCTTCTCAATGTGACCATCTGCCATTTTTAGCTTCATCCTTGTTGGCCTGAGTGCTAGCTTGCCCCAATGCTTCCATAAGCAAGTGGTGGAAATGAAAACTCCTACACCTTAGTCCAAAATTGCTTTAGTGGTGTAGCCCTGATAAGTAATAAGGAGATAGGTATTTACTTCTTCTCATTCACTCTTATCTCCAATCTTGTCTACAGGTATCTATGGCATTCTCTCATGTGTCCCTACTTGAGAGGTTTTTATGTGCTTCCATAGTTCAGGTTTCACTTTCACTAGCTCCTCTAAGGTGAGCTAACATTGTACCCTAGTGTTCTTCACTATGTTTGTGTTTCTACGTAGAGCTGATTTGGCATGTCCTACCATGAAATCTGGTGCTCTCATGAGAATAAACTTAGACTCCCATGTGCCTATGAATTGAGGTAGTTCTTGCACGGAATTGGATTCAAAGTCTAATCATTCATTAGATTGTGCATCTTCTTGCCCCCTAGAGATAGAGGGAATTTCCTATGGGAATCGATCATGGAGATCATCAACTATCTTAATGGGAGGATGGTTCTCGTTATCCTTGGCCCATTTCTCCTCTTGAATCTCTTTTAAGAATTCTTGGGAATACTGATTTACCAAAGAAAAGATTCTTGTATCTATGGAGTTAGGAGCATAAGCTTCCTTGGGGGGCATACTTAGCCTTTCAGTTCCACCATTACTTACCTTTAATGTAGCTGACTTCTTAGGTTTGGCTATCATCCTCTCCAATCTCTCTAGCAATGTGTCAAAATGCAACTTCGTCTTGGGTTATCTGAGATTATCTTAGATTAGCCTTGGACTTGAGAAATTACAAGATCTTGAATTCTTTCATTCTTATCATAACCGTATGTTAATCCGATTATCTATTTACTCTTAGCCTAGGCTAGAAATTGATTGAGAGGGTTCAATGGACTTCCAACCTTGAGTCAGATGCTCTTATGAATGTTCCAATGCCCAAGAATTATGCTCCCAAGCATACCACATATGCTAACTTGCTTTAGCCTTGCCAAGAAGCTCCAATTGCCTACAAAAATTCCAAAATTTAGCTCAAAACTCCATTAATTTGCAAGCCCTAAATTTGGCCAAAATTGGTTGTCTATCGTGATTGACAGAGGCTATTTTTCATGATGGACAGAGTGCCCATCCTAGCTATCCATCGCAATGGACAAGTATGTCACCATGGATAGCGATCTATCACTTGATGTACAATGTCTATCATGATGGATAGGCCATCCATCACGATGGATAGGGCCTTCAATAATTATATCCATCATGATGTTTACTTTTCATGATTGACAAGATTTTGGATATGTGTGTCTATCACATGGGTGTCTGTCACGATGGAAAAATTTGTTCGTGAAGTTCTATTTGTGGGGAGAGTGTCTATCACAATGGATAGGTTGTCCGTCACGATGGATACACCTATCCGTTGGGGTCTTTCCATCGTCCATGCGATAGATAGTTGTCTATCATGATGGGCATGTAAAATGAATTATTTTGGGAATTGTTTATATATTTAGAATATGCAGGCTATATACTCTATTGTGCTCTAATCTATTTTACCAAATAGCCAATTTTACTATCTATCACGATTGACAGAGAAATTTTCCCTGAGGTACATGCATAGTGATGTCATACATGTTGTAGCTACAGTTGCTACTATGGATGCTAGTACCTACGAGAAAGCTCAAGAAGCACACAAAAAACGTAGCACACACAATCACTCTCTCTCTCTCTCTCTGATTGAGGAGTACAATGGAACCCGAAGCTGGAAATGGATGTACAAGGTGAGTGGACTTGGTGATGGAGTAGAAAAGTAAATAAAAAGTGAAGAAATCACCTAACCTATAATTCTAATGTCAAATCTCTACTTCTTACCATCATAAGCTCATCCTCAAAGCTCGATCCCCAGTAACGGTGCCAAATTTGGTGGCACTCTAGAAAATGATGAGTATCAACGTGAGGAGTCACCTCATAATTGTCAATCTGAGGAGACGTGAGTGTGGTATGATGACCATGAGCAAGTTAAAGTACAATTCACATGCATACACACACACACATACAACATAAGCCAAAGAGATGAACAATGGAATCTTTTAATTACATGCTCTTCATACAAAGTTTCATAAAAAATCAAACCTCAAAAGTGAGCTCTCAAGCTCATTTTATAATTTTTTCCTAGCTTTGGCCCTGTTCAGATCTAATGTCCGGCCTAGTTGAAAAC